>VXAV01009091.1:16112-47216 GCA_013399715.1 Alectura lathami | reverse complement strand
TTTTTTTTTTTTTTTTTTTTTTTTTTTTTTTTTAACCTAAGGGTAGTAGAAAGGTCTGAAAATGATTTTAAATCAGATACTTTCTTATCTGTCTGTGATAATGCTTTCCCTGTGAATACAGGGCTTTATTGAGTCTAGCAAAGACTCTAATTTTGTCTTCAGGTTAATGTACATACACACAAAAAATCAGAACTTAGAACTTATGAACCTGATTAGCCATTAAAAAAAGGTATGCCTTATCAGTTCCTAAAAAAAAAAAAAATTAAAATCAATATAATGAAAATAATATATACATGCTATGCTATGTTTTTACCACTAACATTTCCATCCACACCAGGCCTCCAGCAGTATTTCAGTACAAGTAGAAACACAAGTGATGACATTTCCATTTTGCATTTCATATCAGCATGCTAAGCTAAATTTGCTAGTCTGCTTTCACACAGAAGTAAATGCAGAATAATTCCATTGCAGGCAATGATGCTGCATATATCACTGTTGTACATGTACAAATCATGTTTCTACTACTTAATTTTTCAATATGTGGGGACAGAGGAAATGCAAAGGGAACAGAACTGAACCCCCTCCATATCTCCTTCCACATGCAGTGCAGCCACAGTCCCCCCTTAAAAGTTGTATTTCCATAACCTACAGTATTTCCACACCATTAGAATTTGCATGTCAAATATTAATGTTCTGAAAACTATCACCTTAACACAGATACAGTCTGTGTTAATCATTTCATAGAATCATAGAATCATGGAATGGCTTGGGTTGGAAGGGACCTCAGAGATCATCTAGTTCCAACCCCTCTGCCATGGACAGGGCTGCCAGCCACTAGCTCACTAGATCAAACTGCCCAGGAACCCATCCAGCCTGGCCTTGAACACAGCCAGGGATGGGGCAGCCACAGCTTCTCTGGGCAGCCTGTGCCAGCGCCTCACCACTCTCTCAGGGAAGAATTTCTTTCTGATGTCCAACCTAAACCTCCCCTCTTTCAGTTTTAGCCCGTTCCCCCTTGACCTTGATCCACCTGTGTAAAAAGTCGGTCCCCCTCCTGCCTATAAGCTCCTTTTAGGTACTGGAAGGCCGCAATGAGGTCTCCCCGGAGCCTTCTCTTTTCCAAGCTAAGGCTTTCCCTGTCAAAAATTTGCTTTCCCTGTTAAAAGGTCTGAATGGAGAAATTTCTAACCTACTAAGATTATACTATAACTCACAAAACATACAACATACTTTAGTTAGAGGTTGAAAGAATTATATTTTGTCCATTTTAACTTTATCTAAAAACAATCATACACCATTCACATTAGCTCAGATCACGCATTTAATTTCCTTAAATGCTATTCTTGAAACATCACCATGCTTAATGCTGACATCTAAATGGTACCAATTGCACTTTGCTGTGAACACCTCATTAAAGCAAATGTAGCAGGTAAAGAGGTAGAGCATCTGCCTTTCTGGAGGCAAAAGGGGAACTGTATGCCTTTGTTAGTCTAGAAATAGTTGAGCACGATTTTCAGTCTGTGTAAACTGATGTATCTCCACAGATTTCTTCAGAGCTTCTTGAGTTATATAAGTTACAGATAAGGCAGAGTTTCCTGTGAGCCTTGGATGACAGAGTACACTCTACCTCCATAAAGTCACTTAGGAGATGCCTCCAGAGCACCGGATGTATATTAATTGAACATGGAAGCATTTGAAAACAGAGACTACTTCTCTGTCACCTTTCTAGTATCAAAGGTCAACCATTTTTCCCTCTCCTCACTTGAATATCAAATTTATGACAATTTATTACAGCGAGACAAAAGTACTTTTTGAATTAAAAAGTGAGGGGACAGGAGAGACTGATTTTCCCTGACTTGCCAGAATTTATCTCCTCAAGTAAGCTCAAGCACAGTATATTTTGGAAGCCCTAAAAAGTGAAAATATAGCAAAATTATTCAAGTTATTCTGCATTTTTACTATAGCATTGGCTTCAGTGAACTCAGGTACACATACCGCAACTAATATAAATTTTTATAATGCATGTATTTTTAAGTATTGTGGAAGAAAAAACAACTACAATAACAATAATCAAAAAAAAAAAAAGAAAAAAAAAAACNAAAAAAAAAAAAAAAAAAAAAAAAAAAGAAAAAAAAAAACATCTGCTGAAGCAGATAGATCAAAAGACACCTCTAAACCAGCCTAAACACAGCTTCCTTGGCTGTAGGATCTGCAATAGAATCAATGGACTACAGAGGAGATTTCATTCCTTTCTACTGCAGCAAGTCAGGGCTGTAATAGATTAGACAGATATTTTATCTTAAGCATGATTTATCCATAGAGATTTTGTCAGCTGGCTGCACAGCTTCCTAAAATCTGTATTAGTGTCCTACCACCCTACAAATTGCCTCATGTCTCCTCGTCTCCCTCACTACCATGAGCCTGCCTTGCCAACAGAGAATACAGTGGTATATCATTACGGTCTGAAAAATCCTTTGAAAACTTAGGATAAAAGGTGCCATGTAAGTGTAAAGTATTATTATTATGGTTTCAGTGATGTCAATTTGAGCTGCAATAGTCTTTTTTTTTTTTTCTTAGTTTGTTACTTAAAAGAGAAAGAAAAATTAGCCAGTGCAGTGTTCTCGCTCTGTTTCCAAAGCCAGGAGAGGCCATCTAGGAATTTATAGCATTCTGCTTCACATATCTGTTAACTCCTCTTGCCTCAAAATCTGGAGCCAGAGTTACACGTCTGATGCCATTTCTACTTGGCATGAGTCTTGGAAACAAGGAGTTAATGCATGCCTTAGCAGCTATTGCTTTTACTGACAGCATATGTTCGTTATGAGATGAACAGTTTAAGCCAACTCAGTACACAGGAACATTAATAGCAAAGGGATGGCTATATTAACTTCAAAAAGCTTACGTTAATGCAATGTGAAATTGTACATTTTGCGAGGCTTTCAAGTTCACTTTTCTTCCAAGTAATTTGTGCACAAAAGAAAGTCTTAGAAACTTTTCTGAAGCAAATAAATAAACAAATGCTCAGACTCATTCCTCTAATCTATTACCTAAATGGATTTGCCTCATTTTTTCCCCTCCAAAAGTCAGCAGCAGAGGAGGTGTAAATATGTGAAAACGAAAGCTATTAACACTGCTTTGCAACTTTATTGATAGTGCTGGTGGCAAAGCAATCTCACGTCACCTGCTTGCAGGGACTGATGCGGACTGTCCCCATCTCCCCACCCAGTGCTGGAAAACCCGGTGGTCAGCCAAGCTGGGTTTCCACAGCAACAACCAGTTATGTTTCCCAGGCAACCAGGCTCCTCAAAATCAGGTGGCAATTGGCAAGCTGAGTGGTTGGGGACAGCAAAATCCATTTTCCCACTTCGCTGAAGTAGGAACCGTGCTTGTGGCAGGCACAGGCAACCGCACTGTGGAGCGGGATCGGAAAGAAGAGGGGGCTGAGAGCTGGGCGCGGAATGCAGCTGCCTGTCCTGACTCACGGCTTCAGGAGTCTTCTTCTATGGTTCAGCAGAGTGCTCAAAAAATTTACACGGTGCAATTCTATTTGCAGCATTTTCTTCTTTCGCTTCTTTTATAGTTAGCTACCACTCCTACATTTCCATCTATTTTTAATGCTTTCTCGTATGTGTTTTGTGCCAGCTTTGGGACAGGCTATAGTTTTTAACTACTGGGTTAACACTGGGGGACCAAATCTTGCTGTCTGCATTCTATTCTCAATTCAAACAACACACTACTGCAGGCAAGGGAAGGTTTACCCAAGATGGAACCACAAAATTCAGATTTAAATTAACTTTATTAGAAAAATATTTGATTTAGAAGGAGGGAACTGTAGGCTCAGCTGCATTATTTAGACAGGCATGGGGACAGAATTTGATATGAACTCTTTAATACAATGCCCTGTTGTTATTGACATTGACCTCAATTATTTTATCAATACTTGGCTTGCTGTCATCTGAGGACATTAGGGAAGGGGAGGGAAGGGGGAAAAACAACGTTTTCCAGTCAGAATTTCTCTTCACTGATGTCTTAACAAATGTTTAAAGATTTAAATATATATATATATATATCTCAGTATTGTCACTGTCTATGCTTTCTTGGGAAGCCTTAGAAGGCTGTGAAGTTTTACTACTTCAAAGAGCAAATTGGTAGTCAGTTTTGTCCCTGCAGATGACAAGAATTCCAATAGTTCAGGAATGACCCATCTAAGAATGAAAGTTGATCTTTCCAGCAGTTCTCAGTAATGTATTTTTATGGCATGGAGGAACAACTCCAGACAAGACATACAGCAGAACACATGAGATGAACCACCATCTCCAGCTGTTCATTAGTGCCATCAGCAAGTCCAAAAATACTGCAGAATGTTGTGTGATTGTTGGCACAGTCAAAAAAATAAATACTATTAGACAATCAGACTAAGCTTGGCTTCTTTGGATGTGACAAATTACCCTGGTGTTCAAAGGTAGCTGGGCGCCAGTACCACTGTACGTTCTCGTGACAGTGTAGTCTGTGTCCCCTCTGCCCCCGGAGGCCACATTGCCTCCACATTGCCACATTAAACTAGAGAAAGAGACAACAGTTGAGATGATTATCAGTGGAGACTGATTTTTTTTTTTTTTTATGTTCAACAGGCACATAAGGCAGGAAAAGATTGATTTGAAGGTGTTCCCACATGTGGCTGGTGTTTTATGCTGCCAGAAATTAGTGACCTTCATGACTCCTAACACATAGGACAGGGAGAAAATTAACTGTATCACATGAAGTTTTATTTCTTTCTTCCATAAAAGGTATTATGAAGGTCAAAATTAGACTTCTTCTGGGGTTCATCTGTGTTCAGCCTCTTCTACCAGCCACTCACACAAAAAGAATTGTATCCTGTGCAAATAAAGAAGTCTAGTAATCAACTTTCAAGTCTTAAGAGGAAACAAGACATTCCTTTTCTGCCAGAATATTGTCCTACACTACCCAAAACTTAATTACCTTAGATAAACTTACATAAGATGATGAAAAATTTCAGTCAAAATTTGTGAATTAGTATTCTGGAAATTAACTATCAAACGAGATCATGTGTACATTACGATATTTTCTCAGGTTGTGTGATCCTTTAAATAAGCACAACATTATAAAAATTCTCTGCTCAACAGAGAATTACTCCAGCCACTGTTCTGCCTTTCACTCCATCCTACCCATTTATTATATTTCAGGAGTCCCAATTACTGAAGATATTGAGTAACTGTGAAAAGCTCTTGCAGGTGTGATGTACTCCTTCTTTCTTCTGCAGTATGTATGCATTGGTCCAAGTATTGAAAGAAGCTCTAGAATATTATGCATGAGGAATCTAGATAGTTAAAGAGACAACTTGCTGATATTCAGACAACGAGGGTCTTCAGGTTTGCATTTTGGGGCTTCCTGTGACAGCACGATATAGGTCTGCATATTTGAAACCAAAGGGAATAAACAGTTAAAACAGCGGAAGGCCCAGAAGGGCCAGAGAAAGGAAAAATTCTGATCTGTCTTATTATGATAAACTATTACAGTAGCTTCTTCTCCTTTTTAAAGCTGGGAAAATCAAGGCTACCGTATTTTTTAGCACATCTGCTTACAGAAATACATAAAATAAATAAATAAATAAATGCAGCAAGGACAAGGTTTTCTGAAGCTACTTGTTTCTCTATCCTTTCAGTGACTCAGTGCATCTAAGCCAGAGCAGTTGTCTATCAGAATAGTGTTGGTCTGATCACATAAAAATTCATGTTGTGTTTGTGTTATACCTCTCCTGGACTTTTGAAAACTCTGCCCAAAACTGCTGTGTTAGCATGGGCTTCAGCTACCGGTGTTCCCTGAAATATTCTGAGATCAGGCCACTGTTGAGAATGAGCTTTCTCTCCTCCTTGCGCTGCTCAGTTTGTATTGCTGCTACAAGTAGGAACCTCAAAACTGTAGAGTGGAGGAGTGCTGCTGTTCCTATATTATTTTATAACCCAACAGCCAGCAAGTGGTATTAAATTCCAAGAGTGGAACTAGCACACAAACAGAATTCATAAGGATGCCTTACATCTTGAGGGGGCCGCTGCTGGGGACACATGTATTACACTGTCTAGGCTGCACAGGAAAATATTATACCCCGACCTTTTTTGAACCTTTTCCACTAGCTTTAGATTGGTCCTCTGCCCTGCTTAATGGTGACAGTGTATGGTCCAGTAAGCTAAGATAGTTCAAAATCTCATATGAAATTCTACTATCTCTGCCCAAAGGTCAGACTGGCACCACAGCAGGACTTTACATGGAGGAAAGTTTCACTTCTCAAGAAAATAACTATTTTTGCTTTGTAGATATTGGCTACAAAGTCTGGTAATCTCTGGACAACAGCAGATCTGTAAGATGAGCTGATACCCGAAGAATATTTAATCATAACTTTCTGCTGAGTCATATAGCCACCTTTAAAAGTATTTTTGGGAGAATGAAAGGCTTTGAAGGCAGAGCCTGTTGGTCCAACACAAGTTACGTTGTGGGATACTCCTACATGGCTCATGGCTCTTACTGCTTTCTGTGTGATCATGCTGGCTGGCAAGGGCACTGAAGCAGAAACAAACATTAAAAGCTTCGTGAGGAAGCTTAAAGAGTTCCTTGATAATTTGCTAGCACTTGTCCATCACCTGAGAAACAGCCCCTGCATTGCTAGAATGATTCTTCCTGTTTTTCCTTTGTTCATTTCCCTCAAAATGTTTTGTCCAGCTTAAAACAAACAGACAATTGTCTTGACTCCCATCTCAGCAAGGTCAAATTGGCTGAATAAGCCTTGAAGACTGAAGGAAAGTCAGCCAAAGGAATGCAGCAGCACGCACCACACCAATGAGTGTTTTCCCCTGGATTCTCAGGTGTGTCTGAAGCATTTTCCCAAATGCATTGTGAACCAGACTTTTGCCATTACAAATGCTGTTATTACCTTGGCATAGTCAATGATCCATGTTGCTTTTCAGAGGAACTACATAAAGTGCTCTGCAACATGAACATGTTCAAGCTTAAAGGAGATAGCTTCATGTAACAACAGCAAGAGAATTAAGAGAAAAATATGTAAACTTGGGTCCAGTCTGTCTGTGCTCAATGCCTGCCATTATCATGCTTATCGAAAGTGATAAGGTCTGTTAGTCTGCTTAATTTCCATTGCTGGGCTAAAGGCTTCTGGTGGCATTTTCTGTTTTTCCTCTTTTATTATTTTCCTTGCGTCCCCACCGTTTTTAATCTTTGTTGCAAGCAGATGCCATACAGCAGTTCCCAGAGCAAGCCTCTGCTCCAGGGATAGCTTGGCTTGCTCCTTGCTGTATTACCCTACTCTGGCAGCTGATGGTCCAGCTTCATCATACTCCTTCCCGTACTTTTCCCAACACCATCCCAAGTTCCTTCACAAAAAGGAAAAAGAGTTGCATGCTGCTACTTCTGCATACCAGAGCCGCATTCTTTTCAAAGTTACTGTGGTGGCCCTGAGTGTCTGATATTTCCACTCCTTTTGTTCTTTTCTAGCATTGTGCTTAAGGCTTGATTATGAGTGCTCGCAGATCTAGTGATTTTCATCTCAACACACTGTCAGGTTAAATCACTGGCAATGTCCTCTCACCAGGAGTTTCCAGTTCAAGGGCTGCCTTTGGATCAGGCATTGCATGATTCAAATAAAAAATTCACATGCAAGTGTTTGGTACTGTAGTGACAAGGTGCTATTGCTGCCTGCATTCAGTGACCTTTCTTATGAGTGAGAAGGACTTGCTTCCAGAAAGAGAACTGTGAAATACCACAAGCACTCCTAGAACTGTTGTTTTGAGAACACATCAGAGAAATCCTGGGATGCCACTTTTCTTTGTTCCTGGTCAATCCTGCACAAGGCCAATCCTTCACCGGGATCTCAGCTATGGCTGAACTATCCCACCCCAGACTAACCCCAAAATCAAGGAATAATTCAGGCCAAAAGAAACCTCTGAAGGATGCATGGATGGACTCTGTGCTCAGGACATGCTCAATTAGATCAAGTTGCTCTGGCCTTTTCCAGCTGAGATTTTAATGTCTCTGCAGATAGTAATTCCACCTCCCTGGAAAATCTGCAGGAATATATAACAGCCCTCGTAGTTAAAAAACCACCCTTATATCAAATGGCTTTAACATATTCCAGCCTGTGTTGTTTGCCTCTTGTGTTATCACTCCACTTTCATATCAAGTCTGGTTACCTCTTCTCTATTTTTTTCCATGACGTAGCAGTTAGGTCCCTCCAAAGCTTTTTCATTGTAACACAAAACAATCCCAATTCTCTCAGCGTCTCCTCATACATTATGTGCTCCAGCCACCTGACCATCCCAGTAGTCTTCACTGGACTCAGGCCAGTGTGTCATCTCCATCTACATCTGAAGATTAAGAGCATAAAACTCCCAAAAGCAGATAAGATCATTTCCTCTGTTTCCCTTTTAGAGTCTCTAAAGGAGTTGGAAGAAGCTGCACCTGATCTACTGTAGCAAATTCCTGTTGATTTTTTGCAGCAGTTAAATTGCATTTTCTTGACTGAAACGGTGGGAATCAATATACGAAATCAGAGACCAAAATGGCTTTTAATTACAAAATGTGAAACATGGTCTAAGCATTGCAGACAAAACACGATTCTGACTAACATTTTTGTCCTGAAGTAGAAAAAAGTAGGAAGAGGAAGCCTGATTATTTCCCTTGGTATTTTTTTCACAATTTCACTTACTAACTGTGGTGCTTTAACTACTGCTTGGGGAATTTAAATTGATCCTATAATGGGATCTGATTGGTGGTAGCACCCTGAAGATCATTAAATAATTCTGTCATTTGTTAAAGAATTAAAAACAATCTTATTACTGAGAACAGAATGCATTTTAACTCTGTAACTTGTACGTAATTCTTCTGAAAAGGGTATTAATTAGTGTCTAATGGGATTTCTAATATTGTTTTGTGCCAGATAGACACTTCAGTAGTCGGACCTTGATTGAGCAACTGAGTAACCAAAAATCATTCCTACTGGTGTACATCCTACTTGCAAAATACCAAAAATTAAATAAAGTAAAAAACTCATTGACCTAGCTATTTTTTTAGTTCTGTTTGCTGGGTGCTTATGGGAGAGCAATAGTTCTTTGCAGTTCCTGGGAATAATACACAGGTATAACTGACATTTTTTTAAGTGCTGAAAAAATGTTTTCACTAGTGTAGCTCAAGTGGTTTAAACGGAATAACTGGAACAAGGATTTTTCCTCTTTGTTTTAAAAGGGGAAATTCTTTGGGGATTTGCTTCTTCTCTCTTCTTTCTTTGATTAGTAAATCAGCAAAAGGCTATGCTTCGAATGGAGATACAGTAGGTACTTGCTCTGGAAGCACTACTTTAGAATTCGCTTTCCTGAGGGCAAACAGCATTCATTGAGAGACACAGAGAACCAAGTTACATAAGCAAGGTGGGCTGTCTCTCCTACAGATATAAAGTCCTGTGTAAACAAGAACAAAGATAACACAGGAAAGGTGCATACCATTTTCATAAGTTCTAACTGAACTTGTATAAACATAGACATCATCATATTTTCTATTCCCCTTGGCATCGCTTTGTGGTTTATTTGTTTTCTGATGTGCCCTACATTGTTGCCTTTCTTCTTCCAGAGACACGAATTGTCAGTAGTTTCCTTAGCTGCAGTAGTGCTCCTAAGAAATATGGGAAAATCCCTCATTGCATAGAAGGTCATTATGTAATAGATAATAATGTGGGGGAGCTGGGGAAGGGGGTGATCTGCATCAATCGGTGGCATAATCCCCAAGGGAAAACAGACTTTAGTTGAACAATCGGAAAACTGGCTTGCTTTATGGTGTTTACACTGCTGCTTGCTAATGGATCACCATAAAGGAAGCAAAAGGACTCTTACACTATTGAGTATGCTATCATGGGAGTCTTCTGAGTGTGCCTTTTTTATTTGCTGCAGTCAGGTTAATGAGCTCACCAGCCCACTTGATGTCGAGGACTTTGTAACAAAGCAATCTCTCATTAAATGCTGCCTGGCATCACTCTCTTGAAGCAAAGGGACATTCAGATTATTGAATGCCTTTGTATTCCTCATTCCTACCAGGCTATGGCGTCCAGCAGTGGCATCAGTCCCGCACATTTCCTGGCAGGCGTCCAGTCATGCGCCAGCCCTCTTCAAACTGCATGGGCATTTGCCAATCTAAGCAGCACTAGTAGGCAAACAAGCATGGCACACGACTGCCTTGGCCGGCAGCCAGATGTGCAGCTGAACCATCTCCCTTCCCACTACTGTACAGAGCAGCACATTCCTTTCCCATTCTCTCCCATTCAGTTGATTTACATGTGGAAGTTTTGTTGCAATACAAAGGAATGTGCATTTATCTGCATTCTCTTTCTGCTTTAACACCTTTTTTAGTCTCAGCAGTGCAGGTCATGAATTCATCTGTGGCTTTATTTAAACACCTCCTGGCTGGCAGTTTCTTCAATGAAATGACCCCAGAGTGTTATCAGCTAGCTAGCAGGTGTGTCTCTTTATTCAGAATCTTGCAGGCAACAGTGCATCCTGGGTAAAGAGCAATCTAGGCATGATCCAGCTCTTCCCGACATTACTCATGAGATTTAATGGTTCACTGCCATGAAAGAGCTTACAAAGATTTCTTTATTTTTAGTTGACTTTCCACTGGGCTTTGTGCCCTGAGATATTTTGACACAAACAGACAAAATGATAAAGAAGGAATTTTTATGAAAGGCTTTGTCTCATTCAAAACATATATATATATTCAGCCTAAGACAGGCAATTGTTTTTAGTGGTTAGATACTAAAAAGACATTTAATAGTAATGTGGTTGCTTAGCGTACAGTTCACTAGAAAACAGCCTTGTAAAGCATTGTGTTTGCTACTGTTCCTGTGTGTGTCTGAGCACACACATGCGCTTTTGGTTCCTATTCAGTAGGTCTCTAACACTGAAGAAATCCTGAAAGACTGATTACTAGAGAGGTAAGAGAAAACCACAGTGAATAAAGATAAATAAATACCTTAGAGAATAAAGTCAATGAGAAGATTACAGGCAACAGAAGGAGCTCCCTTATTCTTCCAAATGTTGCCATTCAATGTTTTAGGACACAATTTTCTTTACAGGGCTACTGCTTTTTCTGTCTTGTCAGGGTGGTGCTCAAAAGTGTTTTCAAGGGTCTTGCATCTTTCAGGGTGCAGAGCAGTCAGGGAACAGTTCCCTGAGACACTCCTTCTCTCTCCACCAAACAAATACCATGTTTGATCACACCAGCAAACGCTCAGACAGGGTTTATCTCCACTAGAAGTAATTTTTTAACTCCTTCCAGCAGTGGACTGAATTGGCTTCCTACACATGTGATGTTTGTGTGCTCAGAAGCAAAAGTGGTAGGACTCACCTTCCATTTCTTTGGAAAGGATTCAGAAAAAGTAAAGTTCCTTGTCTGCCTGTAAGCGAAAAGACATAAAGGGACAATAAAGACAATGGGAGAAGATTTCATCCTGAGCTTAAGTCGGATGGAGCTTTACTGGGAGAATCCACTTTGTTCTTGCTCCCATTGAAATTAGCAAGTAAGCTCTTGTTGACTTAGAGAACAGGCCTGTGATTCACAAATTTGGCTAATCCACTCATATTTTCAATATGAGATTTTGAAAAGGTCATAGAATGCAGAGTCAAGGCTGTTGTCCCCAGAAGGGTTTTGGCTTGAGATCAGGCAAAGATAATAAAAACAGTTGTTTAGCTTTTCAATATTCAATACATACCAGCTGCACTGACTAATAAGACAAGATGATGCTGGGCCTAGGAATGCAAGAAGGTCTTATCTATTCTCAACCCTCTCTATTCTACCTTTACTGAACAGGTGTTTTTTAATAGGAAGAACACTGACTAGATTCAGCACCAAAAATCCCAATTATGTGTGCTTTATTTTGCAGTGAAGATACATGTTTGAAAAACAGCAATATTTAAAATGCATTATGGAATTTAATGACAATGGAGGAAGGTGAGCATTATTAAAAAAAAAATAATATACTGTTGAAAAATTCAGCGAGCTATAAGATTTTGACATCCTTTCATATGCNAAAAAAAAAAAAAAAAAAAAAGAATAAATAGATTTTAAAACAGAATTCAGTTTTTATATACAATCCTAGTAAATAATTTTAACTCTAAGTGGATTTTTTGTTGTTGTTCTGTTTTTTGTTTATTTGTTTTTCCACTGGCAATACTTCTACAGTAGTTCTGGAAGTTGAATAAATTTTTAACATGTTTCTGGGCAAAATAAAACTACATCTTTCAATTGTTAGTTTTCTCTGCAATAAATGAAATTCAGCAGTTTCTATAAAGTTCCATATATTTTGGTTTCTTTGTACTCTACTCAGCAAATTGGTCAAATATTACTTGGCTCACTCTGCACAGAAGCCAGGTTGGATTTATCTCATTCTGTTATACTCCTTGATCCTCCTCTCTCCTAATCCAAAGGATCAGTATTGAGTGATCAGAGACTAAATATTAACCATGGCAGAAATATTTTAGTAACTTTGGATAACATGTACCCAGAACCACAGAAGACATTTAAGAATGCTGCTCCCACTGATCTCCTTCTCTAGATCAAGTTCCAAATTTTACATGCAGGATCATTTATAGATCAGGTTCTGTAGACGGCAAACATAGTTTAAAATCCCATATACCAATAATTTTACATACATTTTTCAATTCCTTCCTACTTTTATTGCTAAGAGAAAGATGCATTTTTGAGACCAGCTTGAGCTGTCACCACCCCCTGCTCTAGTCCCTGGCATGGACACAGGCCATAGCGTTTCACCTTGCAATACCCCCTGCACTGCAATCAGTACTGAAGCAGGCAGAGAAAATCTGTTGGTCTCCTCTCCCCTGCCTTCAAGGAATTGTGTGGTTTCTATTCCTAGATCCATTAACTTATCTGAGAAACAAGTACTTTCATCTTTCCTGTTGCCAGGCAGTTTCAGCTCCCTATTGAAATGAGCGAGGATGGGGACAGGACCATTTCAGCTTGGTCTTGCATGACGCTGAGCCCAGGCTTATGCTTGGAAGGGGAGTGCTGGTGAGCTGCGGGGGCTTAGGTGCTACACAAGATTATTCCCTTCCATGACACCCACTCTTTTCACTCTGGAAATGCATCCGAGGGACAGCAAGACCTTTGAAAGCAAAAGAACAGTAAACATGAGCTCAACATGATGGCAGCTATGGATGGTGTCTGCAGAGCACATGCTTTTTGCCACCTGGACCAGCTGGTATTTCTTATGTTTGCACGTTTGTTTTTTTTTCCCCCTCCATTTTTCCAAAAGAATTGCCTTGGCCTCCAAATTGTAATAAAATTTGCAGATTGTACATTTTTATCTGCACAGTTCCAAGACTTTGTTCTGTTTTTTGCATATTTTTAATACTTTTATTTCCAGAAGGAAATACTACCAAGCAAGAGGTTATTTACAGAGCAGGCAGATTATGTTTCTATTTCATCAGCTATCTTAGAGGATTAATTAAGAAATAGAGTGGGGAAATCGGCATCAAGGAAAAATAGGAAGCGTGCTTATTAACAGCCCTTTTGTTTGCTTTTCTAATTGCTTCCTTCAAATACTTTGTCTCTGCTTTTGCAACCAACAAGAGCCCTCGTGTAGCTGTGACTCAGGTGAACGGTGTGTTTAATTTGATGAACGCTGGGGAGCCTGGCACATGGGGCTTTCTGCAGTTCGGGGTGATACCGAGCTCAGCAAACATCCTGCAGCAGCATGAAGATGCACACCTTGTCCAGCAGCACCAACCCATTCTCCTCCCTCTGTCCCTTAGGATGGAGTTAGAGAAGTGATGGATGATGAATTAAACAGCCATCCCAAGACAATCCCGAATGCAGCCATGTATGCCATTCACAATCTTTGGTTATTTAAGGTCAAGCTCTGAATACTAGGAGGAAGAATTTGCCGTGCAGTATTAGTAGGGTAAAAGAAAAAAAAAAAAACAACCTGTCTAGTCTGCTGACGATCAGAAGATTGGCTGGCTAAATTCTCCAAAAGCAGCCTTCAATTTTTTTATCTAGCTATTTATAGAAAACTGCAGAAACAGCTGAGCTGCGCACGGTGATGTCACTCTGCGGGTAGGACGGCTCGCTCTGTGGAGCAGCCCGCTGCAGGCAGCCAGGGCGGCAAACGCCGGCATTTTTCAGCTCGGCTGATCGATCCAGCATTGATGGCTCTCGCTGACCTTCAGCCCCTTCGGAATGGCAATGGGCTGCCACTGCATCGTGCAGTCCGCCGGGGCCGCCACGCGTTGGCTACCAATTTTACAATCGATCAAAAGTCATCTTTGTCAATAAAGCTCCCGGTTGCAAGCAACGGCAAGCAATTTCTGAAAGGTCAGGGCTGGGTTTTTATTTGTGGGACCCGTGCATTCGGGCGGCAGCGTGGCCCCTTCTAACCATTAAAAATAGTAAGAAAATTTAAGATTTTTTCCCCCCTTCCATGTATTTTTAGTAAGCCTCTGGGCATTTTCACTGTCCCTAAAAGAATACGGTTGCATGGCAACGTCCCCGGTTGCCATGGAGACTCCATGTGTAAGCAGCTGCTGCAATCAGCATTAACTCCGGGCTCGCAGGTTTGTCATTCCAATGCATGGGGAGGGGAGACAAATAGGACAGCGCATTGCCGTAAAAGGGAAGTCACCTAGATAATGTCACTCACAAACATATGTTCCACAATTATTCTTTCCACTGTTTTATTGCCGCAATTATAGCTAAACTAAGATTACAAAATTATATGGTTTTAATTTGCCTCCATCGACTATGTTTCACTTCCATTAAAATGAAGTCTAAACCCATTTAAGGAGCAAACTGTTGGCTTTGCAGGGGATGGGGGATTTTGGCTTACTGATGGGTATGTCAAGGACTAGGTAGAAGGAATACCTCTAAGAAACTCAGCATCTAGCCAACGTGAGGCACAGTCCTGTGCCCTGGAATTTCATTTGCCTTTCTCTTTTGTGCTGCCTTGAACCCCTCGGCATGGCCAGGGTTGTCATCCTCCTCTTCCTCCCTCCCCCCCAAACCCAAGAAATTTTGCATTTGGCCACCTGAAGTCTTGGCTCAGCCCATCGGTCTGCGGCAGCCTCCTGCGCATCTGTGCGCTGGCTCTTTGAGGACCCCTGCAATAAACAAGCACGAAGGGGTTGACTTCCAAATGAAGTAACGCGGCATTAACCCTGAATTTCCTTGCATCTGCAGTCTTCAGACAATCCTTTAGTGTTCCTTGAATGTATTTTATTATCTTTGTTTTAGAAGATGTTCCATTTCGCTCTGTTGCTGCCTGGCTGCTCCTGATCATATTAAAAACAAAAAGTAAAACATGTCAGGAAGTAGATGGCTGGTGAAGAAATGCTCCTCAACAGTTATTTGGCAAAAACAGCATTTAGTGGTAGTAAGGGGCTTCAGTTTGTGTTTTGTAACGTATAGGTGGAAGCATTTAATCAATGTTAAATGCACGCATTTGCACAGCTGTGCTGATTCAGTTGTGTAAGCGAGAATCTATTCGCAATTCAAAATATTAGGCCACAGAGTGATGCTGACTCCCTCAGAAACAATTCCACATTATGGGAAAAAGCAGGGTAAACAGGTATATGAACATAAACTTGTCATTTGAATCCATATGATTTATTTACAAACCCTTTCAAAGAAACAATTTTGACCCTGTTAAATCCTTCCATTATACAAGAGCATTTATTACTGTGGATTTGCATAATTAAAATATACATGCCCAGTCATCAGCGTTTATACCCCACAGTTACTCAGACCCAGCTCTCTTAGATATCATTTTAATTAAAAGATAAACATAGCGTGGTAGCTGTTTCCGAAGGAATCTATTATCGATACCTAAACTGCAGCTGAAAAGCTGTTTGCATTTTTCGCTCCTGCAGAAATGGCTGAACACGTATCTGGGGTGATTTGCAGCGTAAAAAACATGCCCCTAAGAAGAGACCCGGCATGCCACCATTTAGATAGAAGCTTATTTCTCTGGTTAAGCTACAGTCTATAAACCCCTGAAAATACGGGTTTATAATGAAAATATGGATAGACCCGTCACTACGAAAATGCTAGCAGGTGCTGTTATAATACACAAATCCAGATAGCATACAGTGACCTATTTTCAAAACCAGGCCAGGCAAAATGACATCGAGAAATGGAATTCCTTGCCCTTCCTTTAATAGTGTCTTGTCATGCAATCTTCAAATCAGGACGGGTGATCATTGCAAAACAATCCCTAACCTGAGGGACAGCACGAATGTTCTCAGGGCTGATACCTCACGCCCATCACACTGCTTACAGTAATTGGCTGATTGCAGAATGGAGATATAAAACATACAAATCAAAAATATCCTTGGACAAAGAGGATTTTTTTTTCTTGTTTTATTTTTTCCCTATTTAATGCTAACAGCCGAAATAACCCTTAAAACTATATTCTGCCCTATTTTGTTGTGTCATCAGAAATAGCTGGCAACTGGAACAACAAACTGCGCTTCTAAAAATACGCTGGTAGTTATGCAGGGATATTTAAAATAGATTAGCATACGGATTAACTCAAATTCAAAACTGAGTTTAACCCTTTAAGGACAGGAGTTCTGTCTTCAAATAGTGCAGCAGTGCAGCAGTAAAGGCAAGCTTAGTTTGTGTGAGTGTCAGAAAGGCTTGTCTAGCAGAGCAAGCCTGGTCATTGCTGCTTCCATTTCTGTTGAGGACTCTATGGTATCGGAGCAAATGCAGGTAGATCAAGTAACTTCTGTATATTCTTACCATATCGTAGGGTATTTTTTAACACGTCACATTTCAGAAGGCCTTACTCAGGTGGAATATTTAATTTACTTCTGTAAGTATATTCAGAAGCCACAAAATAAAGCCCTGGAAATGACAGCAAGGGAACTGTATGGCTGCAGCTATATATGGCTGCTCAAAAGCTAACAGTCAGAAGCGTGCCAAATATTTGCAAGGTGATGTAAGAAGACTCAAAACTGAAGGAAATACATGATGTAACAGAAAACAAGTTCTGCTAAACTAATTACATCTTTTGAACAGCAAACAGCTACTATTAATCTACTGGAAAAGGTTGGTTTTTATCAAAATAATCAGCTTCTCCAAACCAAATTACTTTTGCGGTAGGAATTCAAGATTTGTGCTTTATTGCATGTCGTCTTCAAAATCTGGTATGCTGTTGAATTTGGTGAGAATTCAGTATTTAGGTAAGGTGAAAAATCCTGTGAAATGAATAGCATATCTCTCAAGAAAAGAATTCCCAAACCTAAAATATCAGCTTTGAAAAATTCTTCTTCCAACCTCACTTTTTACCAATTACAAGATAGTTATTTTTTATATATAATTACCTATAATAAAGCATTTTTCAAAGTTTTCTTTTTTACCAACACACAGTCATTTCCACTGTATTGATCAACACATTTTCCACACAATGGCTGTATTCCTAATCACCAATAACTAAAACCAAGCTTTTGGTGCTTGTTTTGTTTGTTTGTTTGTAAATATGGTTTTCCCTAACTTATGGACTTTTTTTTTTTTTTTGTGAAAGAATAGGGCTTTTATATCTCATTTTATGGGATAAATCTGATGTTTACTGGATCTAGATTGTAAGGTGCTTCAATGATTTGACCAAAATGCTCGTATTTAAACTTCTGCGATGGTAATAAAGATTTGGGGTTTTGTTTTTAAATTAAAATACTCTTTAGTATGTAGAATTCAAACACTTATTTGCCTATTTTTCAAACTAAAACTCCTAAATAAATACTTAACATTTAGCTATATGAAAAATATATGGGTAAAAAAACAAAAACAAAAACAAACAAACAAAAAAACAATGGCAAGCAGCTCAGAGTACAGTAGCTGTGAGAAAAGCCTTTCTGAATTCCTCCTTGGGTTTGGCAGAAAGAAGTCCTGGGAAGCTCCTGACTGGGAAGTGTGTTTCCTTCTGGGAAATGGGAAGGAGCATGTGGCAGAGCAATGGGAAGAAAGGCTGAGGGCATTCCCCATTTGAATCTTCTTTCTGCCTGAAAAGTAACAGAGCACAATCTCAAGCAAAATACTACAAGAAGCAACCGATATGCAAGCAGAGGATTATATGAAACCATCAGATCCTACTGACACGTAGTCCCACAAATTGCCAAAAAGGGAGAAAAAGCAACGGCCTGAGCTATTGGGCAGTTTCTTGCCTTTCCAAATGCGGGGCTGAAAAACCTTCTCATTTCTACAGGAACATTTCTAACAACATTCATTTTTTTCATTTCTGCATAAAAACATGCAGAAATATGACAAGCAAAATTTCTTCTAGAAGTGTTTCCCTGAGGTGAAAAGGACACAAAAATCACCAGGAAAAGCAGCCTTCTAAAGCCTGATATGGATGGCAGAACCTAGGTACTGCTGACCTGCACAAAGACAAGGGAAGAAAAGGCATCCTACAAGTAGGGCATCCAGTAGCACTTAGCCTGGCTCTCAGGATGCTCTGTGAACTGACGTTACCTCTCAAGCTGCTTGAAACAGGGGAGTGAATTGCCTGAGGTGTCAGCAGGTAGATACTGCATCAAGGTGCTATCATGGAAATAAAGGAAGAAAAATAAAGAAAAAGGAAAATTAAAGAATGCCTTTCTGGCAAAGAAATTTAATAGTTGTCATTTGTTCCCTAGGCTTCAATTTAAATGTATTTTAAAATCTAGCCTGTGTACTTTAAAAATGTTTCTGTTCCATAATAAATCTTTTGGTCCATTTGGAAGGAAGAAAGCTCATAGATGTTATGGATTTCATTCTAGGTGAGTTAATAAAAATCTCCTTTCTCCAATATCATTTTGGCATAATCAGACAACCTTGTGTTATTATTATCAGATGAACCTGCCCCAATACAAGGTTTTTATTACCTGTATGTAAAGTTCCAGGGAAAATATTTTGAGAGAGACTATGATTGTTCAAATAAATGTGAAACATAAAACATCTGAATGTTGCTTCATGTAAAAGTCATTGGAATAAAAAATTTTAATTAAAAAAATATGTATCTTCCACTTACAGAGCAAAAATAGCTTTAACATTCTGACATTGTCCAGGCAGAATTCATATTTTCTGCTTTTAAAAATCAAATGAAAACCACAGGAGTCTGTTCTCCAGTTATAAACCTGTGAATCTCTTTGCTTTGTGCACATGCGTATCTCTATGTGTGTATGCAGACATGCACACGTGCACACACACACACACATACACACACAGTAGAAAAATGCTTTTGTCTCGAGGGCCATTTCTCCTCTTCAGAGATCATAAGATGCTTAGTTAATAAGAGGAGTATAGAAAACAGCTATAATATTTGAAACAACCATTCTCCATGTAAATATACTTGGTAGCAACTGATAACCATTAGGAAAAATAATAAAATATGTGTTCTATAATTCAACTAATAAATTGAATAAAACATATTGCTTTTTTAAATATATAGTTCTCTCTGTTTCTCCACATAAGATAAGAGTGTGCATCTGGCACCGAAAGATCATGAAATCCTATGCTGTACTTAACATGGCTGTTAGCAGATTAAATCATAAATAGTCACACAAAGTGATTAAAAAATAGCATTTAGTGTATTTTCTTCTTTTTCCTTTCTGTGCAGTCTGCCTCTTTTTCACTTGTTCCTTTCTTTCTCATATTTGAAAGCAGTTATCATCTTTTAAGTTTTTATTGTGTTTTTAGAATCTGCTCTCCATTATCAAAGATACATCGAGGGAAGACACCTTACAGGGATTATTAGATTTAGAGAGTAGTCCAACATTGTTCTGAGTTAATAAAACAACAGGACAACTGCAACAGGAACAATACTTAGGCTTCACATGAAAACAGTTTTTTAGTCGGTGCCCTAAGCAACACCAGTCATTCATTTATTTAGTAATAAAGATTACATTTCAACATCACCATGGACTAAACAAAAGAAATATTTAGAAAGGTTACAAAGCTCTTGTGAGGGCAGAAACAAATCAGAGTTCCCGTTCAAGCTTATTTTCCACGGCTACTCTGTTGAAATACTTACATGTGTTATCACAGTACCTTTGTAAATTGCTGTACAAACGTCTCAAGGAAACACCGATCTGCTGTGGACAAATACTGCATGCATTTCTACAGATGGGCAAGTGAAGGACATGGATGTTGATGCTGAGAAAAGTCAACACCAGAAAAGTTTTCCAGGTACTTAAAACCCCCCTCAAAACCTATCTGAAACACGCTATTCTGCACCCATTTTACAGGCAGGTAGACTAAGGCAAGGCACAGTTTTCTTGAAGTGAGGGTGAGCCAGCAAGCAAGCCCTGGAAGTGCCCTGGAAGCAGACTCAGACAGCCTTTCCCTCCACCGCACTCCAGCAGCAGCTCACTCCAGGTAAGGCTGAAAAATGTGTACCTGCTGCTGGGAAACAGCTACGCCAAGCTGCCCTGGCCTTTGCAATAATTTGAGTTTGTGTAGTTCTTATCATTGCCCTCTGGAATGTCAGAAATGAAATTCTGGCTAGCCCTAATGACCACAGGAGCCGCCCTCATTCCCATAGTTTACCCAGGAGGTAGCCTAGGCAAATGAAGACAGATGAATGGAGGGGCGATACTGACCCAAATGTATCCCTGTTTTTGTATGTTTTTGCAGGAGAAGCTTAATCAGACTGAAAGCTGCTTTTGTAGGCTTTCAGAGGAAATGCCTTTTAACAAAAAGGGGAGGGGGATATTCACGGAACGACGGCAAGAACAGAAACCTGAGGTTTGAAAGACCCACCAGGAGAGGGAATTCAGCCCACTTACATTAAATCAGCTGTTATTTTTTCACTCCGCCCCCTCCCCCCAAGTACTGGGTACCCAAAAAGAAAATTATGTGAATCCATTTTCAGTACTGATTCCTTTTAATCCCACAGATCAAAAAGATCCTACAGTTTCCAAATGCTTTTTCATTCTAAAGGTAAAACATCTCACAGGAAGATGTAAGGGGTAAGTCTTTCCAATCACAGATTTTAAACTCCATCACTTGCAAAATACAATGAACTTTAAAAAAAAAATCATAAAGGGCCTAAATCTTGAAGACAATGGGGTTTTTGCCATTAATACCTAAAGCAGCAGGATTGTGCACAGAGTAATCAATTGCCCATCAAGGCCCTAGAAACACAACCAAGGAAGGAGGCCACGGGAACATACAATATTTGACATTTAATAAATGGTCTTTAGAGATTACAACCATATAGAGCAGCAACAGAGAGCAGGACCACAAGGCTAAAGTAGGGATTATACACGTCTGTCTGTCTGTCTGTCTGTGGGGTGGAATTTTAAGCAACCATTTTCACATAACCTGTCAATAATCAGCATGCTTTGGCAGTTTCACAGTTTGCTTCAATTTAAATTCTTATTCCTTAAAAGCATAGTAAAGATTATTCTATCTTCAAGGGGGCGGAGGGTGGGGGAGAAGGAGGCAATGATGTGTCTTTGATAGACTAATCAGACTGACTCCTAACAATGCCTGTCTTGTGAAACCTAAGGAATTATGATAAAATATTTTAAGTACATCATTGCTGTCAGCTACCATCTTCTTCCAGTTTTTATTTTGCTAACAGTGCTATTTACAGCAATTTTAATAAAATAAAATTAGGCCAGTATCTTTGCTGCATGTTAATCAAATTTTAGCCTTAAAATAATGCATGAAACGTTGTTACTTAATAAGCAGAAAAACTTCCAAATGGCAAAATTTCTACCCTGTATTCCCTTTCTCCCGTAAATTAAGTATACAGTTATAATATTTTTATAATTACAATAGTCAAAGAATTATGAGCTCAGGCAAATCACATTGCAAGAGATGACTACAAGTGAAAGAGCTGATTTTGNAAAAAAAAAGAATAAAAATCCTTCACTTCTCTTCTGTCAGTCTTTCCACCATTAACTCAAAAATAGGCTCATGTTGCTCTCTCAACCTGCCCTTTCGGTGGGTATGCATAAGATGCTGGACACAGTATGTTCATCTAAAAATTAGAGAGACTGTTCCTGCTTTTTGTACCACTCTGAACACAAGTCCTAGGCTCTTAATCACAACCTGTATCCGCTTTTTGTTTTTAACCCAGCAGCCCACTCATATTTCAGTTCAGTTCAAGAAATAAAATGATTGTTTCACCGTTCTCAATCACAACAAATTATAATCATTAATGATCAGCTTTGATTTTATTCTCATAAAGCACCTTATCACTGGGCTGCAGCTGCTTTCCTGAATCCAGAGAAAATACCAATTATTAATTATAGTATCATACATCACCAATATATATGATCATTTATATATATATATCAGTCTGCCTAGATTACAGTAACATGCTAGTTCTATGAGCCTTTGGAGAGGGGGCAAAAGTGCATGGGAAGGGGAAAAACTTATGGATCTTAATTGATTATAGTTCCAATTAGCGTAGAAACCATGTTATGATTATTCTACTACCTTTACAAAATTAAGATCTCATGTTTTGGTTACCTTTTCTTCTTTTGCCCTTTCTTGCCAAATAACAAATAACTTGTATGAGAATTGATTTTCAAATAACTTTTTCAAAAAAAGAAAGGTTGTACTTATGCTTTCCAGTATCCCACACATACACATTAGGTAGCTTTCTCCCCTGGAGTGCCAGAAAAAAAACATGCATTCCTTCTTGCTACAAATCTGTAAATCTGAAAAGAAGAGGCCACATGAATAGGAAAGCTCTTTACAGAATAAAAAGCGTGGGGTGTTATTAAGTAGGATTGTAAGCCCTATTCTATTCATAGTAATTAAAGGATCAGATCAGGTTAATGTGAGGACCTAGGTCAATAAAGTACTGTAGGTTCACCCTTTTTAATCCTTCTCAATCCTATACACTGGGTTTCTGACTGCTCTGTTTGACTCACGGAACTATTATAGGTGACAAAGATGTTCAGAGAATCGTTCAGAAAAGGTGAGATTTATATCAATCCTACCATGCATTTTTGAGCATAAGTGTCAGAAGGTCCTCGGGGTGAGGTACACAGCAAAATTTAGGATGGGCTGCTCCACTGTTATACATTTTTCACTGCACTAGCCATTAAAATATCTTTGTGAAAAAAAGTTCAGGGAATACTTTTGGTCTGATAGGTAAATTCACAGTGCATTAAATGTATTAAAAACACCACTCCTTTTTGCTCATTGCCCAGCACAGCAGAAGAACCAGTGCGAGTTTGTTGGATGAGGGAGGCACAGGTGGGTGGGGTGCACCCCAACAGAGATGCAGGAAAGCTGAGAGGAGATATGAGGGCTGCCCTCCCTAGGCATAGCTGCTGAAGAGATCATCTGGCCTACTGCAGCCAGATATCTGGCTGGAATATCTGTTTTGAAGCAGCCTGGAAGATTCCCAGCCCCACACGAACATGTGTAAATCACCCAGTCCCTGCAAAGGATTTGCCCCATAAAGCACCGTGTGGACTTTGCAACGTTCTCGAGATTAAGTTGATGGCTCAGTCTTAGGCGCAATCCTGTGTAACAAGCATGCCCCAGACTCCTGCTACCCTCCTTGCACTTGTCTTTGCAAAATTGTAGTACCTTGTGGCTCCACTGTAAAATCCCTACTGGCTTCAGTGAGGATAAAGTTGCACCATCTCTTGCTCTCTTTCTGACCAACATTTTGATCCAAATTCCTGCTGCTAATCAATGGGTTCTTCTGTCAACAAAGCATAAATCTCATCATTTTTTTCCTCTCCTCTTGACCCTAAAAAGTCCTTGTTGCCCAAGGTATGAAATCCGTGATGAATTGTGCTTTACAAGGAACATGGACTAACAAAGAGAAAACTTCTGGCATTACATGTCAAGTTATGGTTAGAGAAAGACTGAAAAGAAAGACTCTTCTAACAAATGCAGATGTTATTTTACCAAAAGACTACTCTACTTACACTTATCTCATAGCATATACTGAGATACAAAATGACCAAACTATTGCATTTTACAGAAAAATTTAAAATTCTTTTGAGAAGAACTTACTTCATTTGAAACCCCAACAGCTTTTACGTATGCATATAAATTAGTGTAAAGACATAGAGTACCACTTTGATAGAAGGGCACTATAGCAAGCTTTTAAAGAAGTCTCTACAAAGCTTACAGATCTTAACAAGAAAACTTACATTCATTAGGTCTTCTAAATCTCCCGTCATATTATACCACTTCTAAATTATGAGATGTATATGTATATATGCACATGTTGTGTTCTATTTCCTACATATTGTTTATTACAGATACCTATCAAATGGCTAAAAACAAATGGAAAGATTATTTTTTTTATTAATTTCCATGAGATTCTGGAATAATTTCTGTGTAACTATTGATGTCATCTCCATGGAAGTTAGAAGATTGGGAATTTAAATGACTTATTGTATGGTCCCAAAATAATAAGTAAATTGAAACCACAGAATTTTAAGAATTCAGTTTTATCACAGGATGCTGTATTTTCTGCTCACACATGATAACAAATGAAAATATTTGTCCTCTGCATTTTCCCCTTTCCCTATCTCTGTGAACAGCTTATTAAATCATTTTAAGACAAAAAAAAAAAAAAAAAAAAAAAACACCACTTTGTAGGGAAAAGACTGATTCCTTTAAAGACTGAGGCAGATAAGAAAAGAGGGAGAATCCATTATGAAAGCAGAGGTCATCCCAAGAAACAGAGAAAAATACTATTAAAAAAAAAAAAAAAAAATAAAAAAAAAAAAAAAAAAAAAAAAGAGAGAGAGAGAGAGAGAGAGAGAGAAAGCACCAAAATTGCTAGTATTTGAATGATGTGAACTCTGGTAAACGCCAGCATGCAATATGGCAAAAATGAATCAATCAGTTCAGCTTAGTTCAGCCTCTGCAACTGGCCATCTGGCGCGAAATCAACCAAATGTAGCCCTGCATATTCATCTTCATTTTCGCAAATACTCCGGAGAATGTCATTCTAGGGCAAAATAAAATTAAATCACCATAATTTTTAAGACATCTTTTCCTCTCATGCTCTCTGGAGATTAGCGTGTTTATGTGAGAATACTCACTGCTATAGGGTTAGCAGGTAATTTCTAAGGGGGTACTCTCTTATATTTAAAATCACATTTCACATGTTTGGGATGCTTAAGCATGGATTTTGCTGTAAACATACTCAAGCAAAGCTTGCACAGGAAATTACCGTGGGTACATTGACAGATTTGTTCCCAAGGGTCCATAGAGAGGAATTCTGCATTTACCTTCCAGAGCCGTCACCACGACGCACCTGTGTGACCTGCTGACGGTGTGGGTTGTGCTAGATGTACCTAAGGGGAGGTCTGAGCACTTAATCCTTAAAGTAGATAACAAAAATGGACACAAGATGCGAAGCCAGAACCAAATATCAGCTGTGATTAAGACTGTTACTGATCCAGTAGACTTTTTGTTTATACAAATCAAAGTGATGAGCACAAGATAGAATAAGAATCGATATAAATAAGAGCAGGAAAGAGAAAATGAGCATAGACAATGTACAGAACATGCATGTGTCACATTAAACTTAGAAGCTACTCTATGCACAATTCTTTGTTCAAGGTAATCTAAACAATTGCCAGTCAGGATAGATCATTATGTGCTTTATCTTTCAAGTACTTGAATTAAAGTCTAATCGTTTTCCATCTAGAAGCCTTATCCTTAAGTTCATTTATTTATTTGATTGGGTTTGATGTTCCCAGAGTTGAGTTAGTTGGTTTGCCTCAGGTTGGGGTTACAAGGAGGAGTCTGATTTGGTTTTAATGCTGTTTGTTTCATTTTTGCTTTCTTACAGTCTTTAAAGTTCATTGCATTTTCAGAGGTTAAGGAAAAGTTACCTGAAGTTTGGGTAACAAATAATTCCATAAGCGTATTTTCTGATGTTGATATTTTCTTTGCGAAGTATTGTGATATCACCAAAAAAAAAAAAAAAAAAAGAAAAAAGAAAAATAAGAAGAGAGGTGCTTGAAGGTGTTTCTGTTGGTCCTGTTTGCTCTTGCCCTAGAAGTGTCCACTTCATTTGGTAAGGGATAAACAAATGCCCGGCTTCATTTGAATAAATGTGTTAAGCAAATGTTAAGCAAGATGCATCAAAAGGCAGTAAGTACGTTACAACTCCAGGCTACTAGGACGCTCTAGCTGAACATGTTTCCGTGTTTTGACTCAGACAGGGGACATGAAATAACTAAGGCCAGTTAATCTACTTCCATCTTTCTGTCTTAAGGATTTAAACTAAAGCCCGTCACCATAGTATCTGACAGAAATCCTTCCTCATCTATTTACTTAAGGTATATACAAAACCGTTAACTCTAAAAATGCCTCCTGTAAAATATAAGTACAGTATACACAACAAAATGTAGTTTTACTGACTGAATATTTGTTTCAAATATTTTAAAATGCTTTTATTTTGTTCTATGGTTTTCAATTCCTTTTTCTTATGTAGAAAAGGTCAGAATTATATTTACTCTTTTTGATTTTGAAACCATGATCAAGCTTAATCAAATAAAATATATTTCAGGCAATGTGCGATGATACTTTTATTGCATTTTCAGATCTATCTGAATTTTTATAACCACAAAACTAGCCTTGGTTGAAGAGTACTCACACATAAAAAAAAAAATTAAACACACATACAAAAAATAACCCCACACACCTAAAAGACAAATTCAGGGCAAACATTAGACTTAGGAATCTCTTCCAGTCCTCATCTCTATTCAGATATCACCGTGCTCACAAAAATTGCTGCAGTTCCACTTAGGATTGTTTATGTTAGTATGTCACCCAAAAAGAAATATTTACAAAAAAATAAAGTAAGCTGTTACAAAATGTTTTATATTTGTTCTTCCATTTTTTCACATCATTTTGCTGTTTACATATTGATACATTAGCAAGATGACAACTATGTTTTTATACTAAAAACAACATTTATAAAGCATGCCACGTAGAATTCAGAATACCTAATTCTGAGCCTGCCATTGCCAACTATATGACATCAAATCCATGTTTTATCTTCAGGCATAGAGAGGTTTGAAATAAATATTTTGCACTGTTTAAGGAAAAGCTGATGCATCACATCATAACTTCATGAAGAGCCCTTACACCAACAGTCCAAACCTAAGTAACTGGCTACAGCACTGGCTTCAGCAACTATAAAGTACAAGACCAGACTAATTTGTGTCAGATTTGACTTTCTGCTAAGGATAACTTTCTTTACTAGCTTTTACTTGCTCAGTCCTGCATGAGAATAAGAAAAACAGCTTGCTTATCTTGTGATTGCTATAATAAAGTGTAATGTTATATGTTAAATGTTTGCATGTTGTGCTAATGCACTAGGCTTTTGCTTCTTAACAGAGAAATCCTAATATTTAGAAGAGCATTTTCTTTCTCCAGGTTCACTTCAGCATAGTCAAAATATCTATTTGTAATTATATTTTTTTCACTTGTTTCTGTTTCCTATAAGCCAGTACAATCATACATAATATACAGTATACAACATGTTACAAAACCGAATGCTAATGCTTTAAAAATACTAGAAACTCACATAGTCATACGTTATAAATAATGATTAAAATGTTGTATGATAATTTTAACTGTAATTATGCCAATATCTCAATGTTTAGTAGCCTTTTCTCCTTTACCAAACATGTTTTAACTTTTGGAGCTTGGAAGAAATTGTAAAATTGTTATTCACTCAACATGACTGTATTAGCTTTCTTCGCAAATATAAAAATTTTAGCTCTATAATTTGCCATCCATGCAATATCAGTTAAAAATTCTAATTAATCACTTTATATTCTCTGCAAGAATGTCTCTGAACATCTTAACTAAAGGAGTTAATTAAAAGACAGTTTGTAAACCCAATAGAGGAAAATTTAATCTGTTTTATTAACATTTAGATTATAAGTTCAATTCTCACCTGTAATATTCAACTTCTCAAAGTCTGTTGAACACAAAGCGAGGTCATATCACAGAACCACAGCATGGCTGAGGTTGGCAGGGCCCTCTGGGTCCATCTTGTCCAAACCCTGCTCAAGCAGGGATGCCCAGAGCAGGGTGCCCAGGCCCATGTCCAGGCAGCTTTTGGGGATCTCCAAGAAGGAGACTCCACAGCCTCTGGGCAGCCTGTGCCAGCGCTCTGGCACCTGCACAGCACAGCAGTGCTGCCTAATGGTCAGAGAAAACCTCCAGTGTTCCAGTTTATGCCTGTTGCCTCTAGTCCTGGTACCAGGCACAACTGAAAAGAGTTCCCATCATCCCCATTGCACCTCCCTTCAGGTATTTACAGACATTGGTGAGATCCCCCTGAGCCTCCTCTTCTCCAGGATGAACAGTCCCAGCTCTCTCAGCCTTCCCTCGTAGGAGAGGTGCTCCAGTCCCTTCATTGTCTTGGTGGCACTCCACTGGACTCTTTCCAGCATGCCTATGTTTTCCAGCATGTCTATGTCATGTAGTTTTCAACTTGGGCTAAATCCTCATCAACAGTACTGAGTGTTCAGAACGAGAAAGGCCATCACTAAACACTGTAACGCAGGAAGTGATGGTCACCAGCCGGCACCCAGTAGGCCTGGGCACAGTGCCTTTCACATACTTTTAAAGTTGTGATATCAGGCAAGCCTGCAGAATTTTTTTCCATTGTTAAAGACATCACAGGTCAATAAGATGCACATTTCTACCTAGGTGATTTCCTAAGAGACCTTTCCTAGAGACCCTTCTGAAAAGATCTTTGGAACAAGGACTCACTTCTAGTGATTACACTAGGTGAAATAACCCTCCCCTGACTGACTATTATCATTCTTATAAAGTCTTCAAACCAGGGATATAGTCAGTCAGTACAGTAAGTTCCCTGTTAGTACTTTGATAACAGTAGTAGCCTGTTAACTTTACCAAAGATTACCAAGAGACTTTTGAAATTGAGCATGTTACTTCCATTCCAGTATTATTGAAGTTTACGTTGTTATTATTTCCTACGATGCATGCCTTTTAGCAGTTAAATGTTAGTTAAATAAGTATAAAAACCTTAGGGACCAAAACAAAAGGTGACAAAGGTTTTAGGGTTCCACACAGCCTTTCTTCCCTAAGCAGCAGGTGTGAGAAGAAAAGAAAACAACACTTAAAGGAATCAAATATTCCAAAGTCAAACAAATCACTACAGAAATATTTGAGATGTTTTCCATAAGACCAAATAAATTTGAAAGTTAGGCAGTACAATGTCATTTTGTGCTGCGCACTATAAAAGTCTCAAGGATTAATTCCTACATTGGTTACACCAGTGTTATTGTGAAATAACTGCTCATACAAACAGAAACACTTCAGATTTACATTAGTGTGTTAATGAAGTAAGACTCTGGCCCTGAGATTTAGCTCTTTCATTAGTAATTTATACTCTCATCAGGAATTTATAGAAATGGGAATCTAGTCTCAAATGCTAATTGAGAATTGTCAGTTGTAAATAAGTGTTAGCAAGATAAATTTTCTCATGGTCACACTGAACAGAGATTTTAACCAAACAAAACTCCTCCTTCAATATAAAAGAAATCTCAAGCAGGGAGGATGCAGGTAACTCTTGCTGCCCTGATACACAGACATGAGTCGACTCATCACTCCCCTCCTCCCCCGCTCTCTCTCCCAACCTGTGCAGCATCCTCCACCCTCTTCAGAGGGTGGATGAAAATCTGTGTGGGTTATTTAGTCTCTTTGAAGCCCCTTTGCACTCTTGAGCTGGGGCTAGTAGGGACAGATTCCTGGAAAAAAAAAAAAAAAAGCCCTGTGAGAATGTGGTGTGTTGTGTGGGATAACAAGGAACATTGTTCATGATCATGTAGCAGGAGGGCTCACAGCTCTGCCAGCCTACTGATCTACTGCTCACATCAGCCTGAAGCTTCAGAGAAGTCACCTCCCTTAGCCAAGCCTAACCACATCAGCCTCTTACATACCAAATCCCACAGAGAAGACCAAAAGGGTCAGAGAGGAAACCAGAGCATACCTGAGCATATTTCTTATTTGTATGACCAGGAGACCAAACCCAGGTCACCTCAAAACATACGGCCACTAGTCGGTCTAGATTTGGGTTAAGCCACATTGCTGAGGTAAGATTTCAGTCTCTCTGTACCCAGTGGACTCTGCCCACTGAATTTAGCTAAGCTTGGGTGGTACAGCTGAGGTCACATCTCCAGTTGGACCTTATTTTAATTTTAAACTAATACAATATATAAATACCAAGAGAGAGATGCTAACTCTACCTAAAATTGAAAATTGGCCTCAGTGACATAAATCAAAAGGTTTAATCCTCCTCTCACCCTACATTCCCTTGCCACCTCCAAGATAAATAGGTCCTCCCTCATTCTGGATGTCTTTCACACAGAGACATGATCCCCATGCACCCAGAACAAAGTGAACTCCAGACGAGTCTAGTCATCACTAGAAACCATAACTAACACACAAATTTACAGTGTTTACATATTATCTTCTTTGAAAATGAATTCAACTTAATCTAGTGAATTGCTGTAGGCAGCTATTAAGAAGCAAAGCAAACCAAAACAAAGCATTTTATGTATTTAAGAAAAAATGAGAAATTGCCAGCTTTGTTTGTTTGTTTACTTGTTTGTTTACTTTAAAAGAGACATCATGAAGTGCTTTCAAAATCCACTAACCAAAAGAAAAAAAGAGGCAGGACATTCTCTGAAGTTAGAAAAATAAAAAAAGCCCCAGGATCTCTATTCACAATGGGGGCTCAAAAACATGGATGTCAGCTTCTCAGAAAAATAACAATTTTCAAAGGGACATGTTGATGTTTGGTAGCAAGAGATGGACAGGCTATCCACCAGACACTACGTTCATGTCATCTTTGCTTTCAGATAATCTTCTTTAGTAACCTCTGTCTTGGTGTAAGGACCCTAAGGCTCTCAGCACATCCTACCATGAGACAAGGAAAATTCCTGGTTTCCATTTCACTGGGACATCACTTGTCAGATGGCACACTGCAACAATGTATGGTATAAGCTTTCATTATCTAGACTACCCCCCCCCCCCCCCCCCCCCCCTGTCCTTTTC
>VXAV01009091.1:2892-16091 GCA_013399715.1 Alectura lathami | reverse complement strand
CCCCCCCCCCTCCCATGTTGACTGTCTCTCACCATCATGTCTTAGGCCTTTGCTACCTCCTAATGCACCTTTTCTTCAATATCCATCTTTTCCCTCAGAAAATTCTGCTATACTTATGTTCTCTAGGGTCACAGCCTCAAGTACTAAAGAAAAGGAAGTGAAAAGAAGGGGAAAGCTGTACTATCTCCCTTCACTGCTCCAGGTGAAGTGTGGCTCCGCCTGGGCACAGGCACAGATGCACCAAGGATTTTCTCAACCTGCCTGACCACAGAGTAAAATATTAGTCCTGGTATGTCTTATTTCAGCCAAAGACTACAATAAAGGAGTAAGAAAGAGAAAAAGAGAGGGAGACAGCTACATTCCTTATCTTAAATCTGGTAAGTATTTATACAACCCTTCTAGGTCAACTGGGCACACTGTTTCGCAGCTGCTCCTTGCTTCCTGAACTAAGAAGCCCTTAGGTTAACAGACTTCAGACTTTACTGTGTCCCAGAGAAGAAAAGGTCATGGAGACAAGAGCAATAGCCAGAGGCACTAAATTTAAGTCTCAACTCCCCATCATACTTCTTGTGTGACCTTGAACAAATTACTCGAGCTGATCATCTCAAAGGAAGTCAGACACCAAAACTTCACTGATTTCAAGGGAAATAAGACACATATCCTACTGAAGTCACTTTCATGACTCTCCTTGGATTAACAGAATATGGTTCTCATTTTACTCTCTGAGAAGATGGGGTGAAGTACAGGGACAAAAATTTCTGTGGGTTGATTTTGTTTTTGTCTTACTTGAACAGAAATCACATTATAGAATCATAGAACATCCTGAGTTGGAAGGGACCCACAAAGATCTTGGAGTCCAACCCCTGGCTCCACGCAGGACCAAACCCTTTGTCTGAGGGCGGTGTCCAAACGCTCCTTGAACTCCTGCAGCTTGGTGCCATGACCACTGCCCTGGGGAGCCTGTTCCATGACGACCTCCCTCTGCTGCAGAACCCTTTTATAACACCCAGCCTGACCCTCCCCTGATGCAGCTCCATGCCATTCCCTCAGGTCCTGTCAGTAAAAATGAGCTAAGACAAACCCATCTGGCCTTCCGTAGATCTAATGAAACCCTGCCTACTGCACTGTAACCACCTTACTACCAAAATGCACACACCACCTATTTAAAGAAGTTTACTCCTCTCTGAATGCTAGTTTCCTAATCTTACTTTTTTTTTTTTTTTTTTTGCATCTTAAATATTTATCCTATTTCAATCACTTTCCCAGTCTTTTTAAACTTTTTTACCTTTTCTCTTTTAATGTGACACCTCAAGTCTCTCTCTCTCCACATACCCCGCAGCAGGGCTTACTGTCCCTTCTCCTGAGGTGGCTAAACTTTACAGTTCCCTCTACATCCCTCCTACCTGTCAGCCCAACACTTTGTATAGCTACAATTATTTCCTTTCACACCTCACCTCTGCCAACTAAAAAAATAATAGTCCTGGGACTATTAGCACAATATTTTTAAGCACAATATTTTTAAATCAGTCATTTCAAACAAATTTGTCTTCTACTTCTGAGCAGTTCCACAAAAAAAAATTGTGTCCAGATATTGCGTTTTAAAGAGCATCACTGTGAAAAACCAATGCACTGTTTTCATGCCCTTAAAATCATTTAAGTGTGCATTTCCAAGGGAAGATCACATTCTGGAAGAGAAAAATGAACAATGGTCAGGAATAAACTGACCATTTCACATTAATGCTATTAAATTTTATTTTAGTTTTTGAAATTCTGAGTGACAGAAAAAAAATTTCAACAAGATAACCAGTTTTTATTACCATTCTCAGGGCAAACTGAAAAATTACAGAGAAAGATGCACCTGATATTATTTGTTATATCATATACATTTTTTTACAGTGTAAATGTAGTAACTGTTTAGGATGGTTATTATTGATTCTAGTCTGAAGAAAGAGTGGTAGAGTTTCCACAGACCCCGTACGGATGTCAGATATGATGGAAGTCAAAGCCTCCGTCTCAGAATGTATCAAAGTATTAAAGGACATACTGTTTGGAAATAATATGAAGAACAATTTTGTGTTTTGTACAACTGAAATGATGTAAAAAGAGAGGAAGTGAAAAGGGCTAAGTTGCAGACCACTTTTTGAGGAGTTTTTCTCCTCAAAGACAGCTTGTTTTTCTCAGATAAGTTCACAGAAGATCATACCAAGATAGGAATTCAAATTCTTTCTACAGACTTTCCACCAATTTGCATTACAGGGAATGGAAGTGAGAAAGCAAAGTTCAATTTTATCCATTTGTACATCCGTGAGCTATGTAAATAATAAATCTAGAACCTACAGATCTCAAAGATTTATTGTGCCCCATCTCTGAGATAGATCTCTGAGAAGTCAGAATGCTTTCCATATTCCACTGTGAAAAGAGTCCAATCTAATAGCTCACAGTCTAAGGGCTTCAGCCTCTGAGCAATCACTTTATTGTACCATCCCACTACTTCTAGCAATAGCAGCTTATGCTGTAATGTTACTCTGCTGCCACTGATTAGTTCTCCATGGAGCAGGATATGCCAATTATTCATGCGTAGAGCTGGGGGAATTTTCTTCAGTACACAATCCATATGCCAAAAGTACTGTTTCATTTATGTTGGATTCAGTAAAACTCCCCAAATTACTTTAGTTAGGGGACAGATATCAGGAACGGAGAAATTTCAGGAACAGTGCTACAAGAATGATAATCTCTTTTTAATTCTAGCACCAATTCCAGTGGTACAGACATCCGCTTGTGTGACAGGAAACTCACATACGCATTTCCCTCTCCTATCAGCACAGTGGCCTCACCATGATGCTATAAAAATTTGGCAGGGAGTCAGAGAAAGACCTACTCCCCAGTAAAGTGGGTCCACTTGGCATAAGTAACTAAACATTTAGTGCACCAGACACACCCTTCTCAGATGAGCATCCTCAGCTCCAGACTAGAGCTATTCTCACCTGCTGATCACAGTCTCTCAACTGGTATTCAGTGTGCAATGTGAAGCAGAGCCAAGCTCAGGCTTTTACTTCAAAGCCCTGCCCCATCTCACCAGAAAGTGAGTCAGAGCCTGTCACTTGTGTTTTAAGGTACCATAAAACCAAGTTCTTATGCTCTTTCACCGAAGCTGGACCTGAATTCTGCGTGTTGTCTCTGGAATTTACTGCATTTGTTGGAAACTCTGTGGTACATTTGAATGAATATCCATGGAGCACTTGTGCACTTGGGAAGCCATGGGCCAGAGTTTAAGACTCTAGGATAAATTTAATAGCTGGATGTTACCTAAAATATAATAAAATAAAATAACCAACAGAAAAAAAAAAAAAAAAAAAAACATTGTCAAGTGAATTTTCTTCTTTAGGACTGTGCTAAATCACACTTAAAAGGGAAAAAAATTACAGTTCTCAGAACTACTGCTTTAGAGGATTCTCAGAGGAGGCAACAATGTTGCACCACTTACTCTCAAGTCATGCTTTAAAAATCTCCCTACTGCCATAAGACCTCCTGGTGCAGCTCAGTTTGAGCTCTCAGTGTGACACAGTGACTGAAAGGATTCCTGGGTCTATAAGAAGGGGGAACAGCAGAAGCAAAGAAAGCATTTGTACTGGGCTTACAGTGCATGGTCTTACTGATGGTTAGTGGAACTCATCGTAGGCTGTGGTATCCATGTTTGGAAGACAATTCTGGAATGAAACTAGTGAGCAGAAAGAGGCTTAGTCTCCTGAGCTTGTCCTGTGACATGACAGAGGTCATTTAATCTATAAAGCCCACATATGGACTTACATGGACACTCACCTCCATGTATGTCTAAATATGGACACCCAACTCTTAGGCTAAGGCACATGGAAGACAGGGAGTTGATGCAAGACAACCAGCATGGTTTCACCAAGGGCAAATCGTGCCTGACCAACTTTGTGGCCTTCTACAATGGCATAACTGCATCGGTGGACAAGGGAAGAGGCACTGATGTCATCTCTCTGGACTTCGGGACATTCTTCTCTCTAAACTGGCAAGATATGGATTTGATGGGTGGACTCTTCAATGGATGAAGAACTGGTTGCTAGATTGCATGCAGAGAGCAGTGGTCAATGGCTCAATGTCCAGATGGAAATTAGTGATGGGTGGTGTCCATCAGGGGTCCGTTCTGGGACCTATACTCTTCAATATCTTCATCATCGACAGTGGGATCGAGTGCACCCTCAGCAAATTTGCGGATGACACCAAGCTGTGTGGTGCCATCGTTACGCCTGAGGGACAGGATGTCACCCAGAGGGACTTAGACAGGCTGGAGCAGTGGGACCAGGCTAAAGTCATGAGCTTCAACAAAGCTAAATGCAAAGTCTTGCCCCGGGGTCGAGGCAACCCCCTCTATCAGTACAAGCTGGGGGATGAAAGGATTGAGCAGAGCCCTGCCGAAAGGGACCTGGGGATACTGGTGGATGACAAGCTGGACATGAGCCAGCAGTGTGTCCTTGCAGCCCACAAAGCCAACCGCATCCTGGGCTGCATCCAAAGAAATGTAGCCAGCAGGGCAAGGGAGGTGATCCTGCCCCTCTGCTCTGTGCTGGTGAGACCCCACCTGGAGTGCTGCGTCCAGATGTGGAGTCCTCAGTGCAGGGGGGACATGGACCTGTTGGAGCGTGTCCAGAGGAGGGACCCAAAAATGATCCAAGGGATGGAACACCTCCCCTGTGAGGACAGGCTGAGAGAGTTGGGGCTGTTCAGTCTGGAGAAGAGAAGGCTCTGGGGAGACCTGATAGCAGCCTTTCGGTATCTAAAGGGGGGCTACAAGGAAGAAGGGGACAGATTCTTTAGCAGGGTCTGTTGTGATGGGACTAGGGGAAATGGTTTAAAATTGAGAGAGGAGAGATTCAACTGGGTATAAGGAAAAAGTTTTTCACTATAAGGGTGGTGAAGCCCTGGCACAGGTTGCCCAGAGAGGTGGGGATGCCCTGTCCCCGGAGACCTTCAAGGTCAGGCTGGACAGAGTTCTGAGCAACCTGATCCAGCTGTAGGTGTCCCTGTTCACTGCAGGGGAGTTGGACTAGATGGCCTTTAAAGGTCCCTTCCAACTCAGACAATTCTATCATTCTATGATTCTTACTGAAACTCTCACTGTCTAAAAGATGTGCTGCATTCTTTGAGATGGATACAGTGATTTCAGGGTGAAATTCTACACTGTGTTATGTGAGGATCCAATGCCTGATCATAATGATGCCTTCGGCACAAAAGGACAAGATTTATAATCTACAGAACACAGATTCCCATATACAAGTGGCTCTGTTTATAATCCCATGACAGCCTGCATAGCAGAGGGGAACTGCAGTGAATGCTGTTCAATCCTTGGCACCTCCTCTCCTGCAGAGACCATTTGCAGGCACGCTGAACTCAGTTCATATTTTCTGTCCTTGAGAGGAGAAGGGGATGCTTCTTCCTAAGAGATTTTGATCTCTGCATTGCTGGGCAGATTTTAGGCTACTACAACTGCTCTTGGCCTGCTCACAAAAGCTGCTGTCTCATAGTGTAGTCATTTCCAGAAACACTTTTCATTCAGTATCAGATTTCTTTCTATGTTCAAACACTGCTCACCTTCCTATGATATTTCTCATTATCTGACAAGAGTTGGAAAATTTTCTTCAATCTTTGACCCTGCATTTAGCTATTCCTACAAGAGCCTATTTCTGCCAGTGGACACACCTGCCAACCACCACCATTTCCACAGCAATGCAAGTGCAGATTTAATTTGGTCAGTCAGTAATCACCTCATACAGTACAAGCTAGATGAGAGGCTATTACAATCACCATCTGGCACCACTGTCCCACACACATTGCTCATTGGGGATGTATTAATTGACCACAGTGAATACAGTCCAATTGCTTAGAAGCTAGGATCCATGTCATCTTGCTTTATTCAACAACACTGTATTTATCAATTCAGTGTTTGTCACCCTAGTCCTCACCTTCTACCCATAATTATTATCAGGAATTCCTTGAGGTAGGAGTTTCCACTGCTTGATTTCATTCTCTCACCCACTACTGGAAAATATGGAGCACTGACAAAGCAAAATTTTAAAACTCATCCCAATCATTCACAGAAATTGCTAAAAAATGGCCTTCCACCGTCTCAGTTTGACGCCCTTGTCCAAAGTCAAGCTATCAACTCAAAGGATAGAGGATGCACAACAGGGACATGAACTCTGAAAAGTATTTTTTGGGCTAAGTAGGTCTCTGTGATTTATAAAATAAAGCTGGTGTCCTTGCAGAGACAAAGGAACAGCTATTGTTATACTTACAAACTGTTTTAAATCAGAGAAGAGACTTAATTTTCTAATCTTGCATCCTCTGCTGTTGTTGGCTTGGCAGAGTTGGCCTCTGGGCATTCAGGCTACTGTCCTGAGCAGCGGTGCCCGGCCTGCTCGTAGCAACCTGCTCTGCTATAAAGCATATACATAGACCTGTTTACTCAGAGATCTAAACATTTCTAGGTAACTACTGTTTGGCACAAATAGCTGACTGGTTGCCTTTAAAAAATCTACAAAATATGGAGGGAGTTTATTAGGCTGGATAGTACTAAGGAACACTTTGTTTCAAATTGTAGTTAACCAGACTTCATTAAATTAGATGCTTTTTACTAGCACTACCTACCTTCCCTCATATGTACCATCACCACTGTTACACACTGTCTTCCAAATAAGCTTTTCAAGACACGCAGCAAGGGTTTTAGCGGACATGCAATAGATCGCTTTCCCTCTCTCAACAGAACACAGAAGAAATAATTCTTAGTACATGTTCTAAAATGTTGACCCATGACAAGCATAAACACAATATAGTGTTTACCCTACAAACTATTGATTTCTAAAACATTTAGCTCATTCCTGTAAGTGACAGAATTCATCAATTCACAGAATTCTGTTCCAGTAAAACACACTAAATTTCAATTTGAATAAAATGAAATCATTCAAATTAGCTCATCCCACAAAAAGTTAAAGTTTTGACAGAAAAAGCATTTGTTTTTCAGAAATATTTAAGTCCCTCTCCCCAGAAAAAAATCCTAAGAAAATTTACACATTAAGTGAGAAGCGTCAGACTGAAGCTCTGCATATGAAAATTGAGATCACATACTACTACTAAAATTCATACCATAAGGGCAAGTGAATAATAAGAAACTATAATCTTGTCATTTAACCATTCATCTATGGTGGATACTTACATGCTTTGTTTTAAACTGGGGGGTAAAGTATACAACAGACCACTTTCCACTTACATTTCATCATAGTGTACTGATACGTTACTCTACCACTAACTCAATTGCCAAGAAAATAAAATAGTTACGATCCTTCCAATGTACTGAAATACAATATCAATTGACTAAGTGAATTATGTTTACACTTCATCTTCGAACTTTAATCTCATCTAAGAATTACCACTACACATATAAAAGTGAGAAATCAAGCAGGATTGGTGTGATGAAAAGGTTTTATTAGTGTGGGTTTAAATGTCTGTCCTGTTCCAAGAAACAAGCAAGTTATGCAAACTGCTGCAAAGGGGCTCCGATTAACACAGAACATGGTAGAAAGGCAAGCAGTACATAGAATAGATAAACCTAACAGGGAAAACAAACAAACAAACAAACAAACAAAAAGTCAACAGAGGATAGTTCAGTTTATATTTAGAAGGACTGCTTTATGTCCTTCCACGTGTAAAGATAGCTGTGTAAATAACAAGTAGAACTGACTAATGAAAAACATGAAGTATAAACACTAGCAAAGCTCTCCAAAATATTTTTCTTAATTGACAAATCTGTTACAACCACAAAGCTCCATGCCTCCTATTCTCCTGTGGAAGGTGCAAATTCTGCCTGTTTCACCCTGGCGAAAGCAAAGTGCTCCAGCGCATTGAGACCCCCAGTCCTACAGTGCAGCAGGCTAGAAGCTAGCAATGATAGAGATCTTAGTATTTTCTAGCCCGAACCCCCACGAGCAGCAGTTTATGTTAGATCTAGAAAGCCTATAAGCTGCACAGTATATTGCTAAGCTTTGTTTGCTGGTACTTTCTCCCTCAGTCATTTGCATTATATCACATCTTTGTGCAGAAATCTCACCTCTGTAAATTCTGATACACCTTCACACTGTTTCAGTGAACCATGATAAGAGCAGAAAGGGAAGAAAGTATTAGTTGGTGTTTTTCTAGGAGTGGGTCTTTGAAGATATTTGTTCACTGCAAATGCTAGATTGATAGTGGTGACTTATCCACACTGATGTAGTTAGTCCCAGATTTTGTCTTTTAAATTTATATCAGACTACTAGCAACCCTCAGTTTTTCTTGTAGGTCATCTAACACCCACATCATACATGCAAGTGAGGATCACCTGCAGTCTCCAAACCATTCTTGGAAAACTACTGAGCAGGAGGCAGAATGTCACTAATATGATCACAGATACCTATCAAACTAAATATTTTTGTGTAGCCACATCCATGAACATCTATAATTGCAAATTATTTCAGCACCTTTTTGTGTTAGAGTAAGAGTTGCTGGCAGTTAAGTCACATGATGCTACTTTTAGCTCTGCGGAGTGGCAGTGACAACTGGCAGCTACAAAAAAAACACCCTCATAAATGAAAGTAATTATTGATGATACTTCATACACACACCAAACTATTATTAATAATAGTGAATATTTCCAGTTCTGCAGGAAAATTACACAAGACTAAACTGTTTGACACGCAAGAACACCAAACAGACCCAATTTCATGAACTCATTATTTTCCAACACACTGATATTTTCACCTGAGGTATGCAAGGCTTGATCTTTCCTTCAGATTATTTTTATTTGTAAATTTTAATAAAATGCAAAGGAACAAGCTTCTCCTTATTTCAGTGTTTTCCTCCTCCTCAAGACAGAGTAAAATTCTAGCCACGTATATGGGGCACCATTAGAAAAGAGGAGACTGCAGCATAAAGCCCAGGGAGGAAATGACCCTTTCGGAAGTGTGCATGCTTTGGCTAGGTTAAAAAAGAAGCAGCAGCAAATGAAAAGCTGCTTGTGAAAACAGACGAAGAATGGATTAAATTAATCTCACTTGGTTTTCCCCTTGCATGCATATCCTGCCTGCTTAGCAGGGGCTTCATTAAACTCAAAACTTAAATATCTCCATACTCGAGGCCAGTTGCAGTAAAAAGAAGTTGTATTTGTCCAATAAAATCTATGAACAGTGCTGATTTTTTTTGCACGCCACCTACCGGTACTTTTTTCCCCAAATCATGACATCTAGAGTTAGACTGCAGTTTTGTCTTGAAAGATGTAGCTGAGAAATTTCAGCCTTGCATGTTTCAACCTTTTGCAGCCAGGCTGGAGCAGTTCGTGCCTACAGCAAGCTGAACTTGGCTGTATAAATTCCCTTTTTTTTTTTTTTTTTATTGCATTTAAGCAAGCAGCCATCAGGTGAATGAGTAAGACCTTCCCTCCCAAACCCTGCTCCTGCCCCTGGGAGGAACTGCTGCTTGCACCCCCACACTCCTCCCCACTCCCCAGGGCTCACTTGTTGATGCACAGCCCCACTCCTGCTGCATCAGCCATAAACTTCACTCTCAGCAGCATCCTCTCCTCAGATTTACACAGCCCTTTAGTGAGGATATGTGATCCAACTGACACACACTACACAAACAACACCCCACACTGAATTATAAGACTTTTTAAAAGCTTTTGAATAGTGATTTGATCTCTCTCAGCTATAAGGCTTCACAATAATTCCAGGCCCTTTCCTCAGCTTCTTAATACTGCTGGCTCTCCCACTTTCATGAGCCACTGTTTCATAAAGCCCCAGCTGCTGCAATCAAGATATCTGCAAGGGAAGCTCAAATCTTGTTTTTAAAGTAAATTTACAGCCTCTGCAGATGAAAAGTCTGAAAAAATAGAGCTCCAGGCTAAAAAAAAGCCAAAGAAGCCCTAAGTCAATTATTGTTGAAATAAAATAAAATTAAAAAAATCCTCGGAAAGAATGACTTGTTAGTTCTGACTTTTTTTAGGTAGATTAGGTAGATAATTCTGATTTTTAGTGAACACTTCATCACTCAGATTCCACCTTAAAAAAAAAAATAAATAAATAAATAAGAGTTATCAAACCAGCTTTCAAACTGACCAAGAGACTCAGGGCTTTATCCCCTACCTCCCCTCCCAGCAGGACCTCAGCTCATCAGCTGCTGAGATTGCAGGTCCCAAACTCGGGTCTGTAAGGAGCTGATGCCTTCCAGCAGGTAGGCTGGCTTCAGCCTGCTCTTAAAGGGACAGCTTGTGGCAGGCCTCTGAGGGAAATGCCTTTATTAAAACACTTGACAAAATCTCCATGAAGGTCCAGCGCAGCTGTGCAGAACAGGACAGGGAATCTGTGATATGAGTAAGAGTGGATGTACGCTCAGTCTGTGCGCATCGGTTCTTGCTGTATTCCACAGTGTTCTGCTTGTTCCATGCTCTCATTTATTGAATGTGCATCTACACCCAACAAAGTGTAATGTAACTCTGTCACGGTTTTAGCTACTTTATACCTGCCTTTAACAAAAACACCTTCAGCCATGGTAACATCACCATACCTACAGTGGACAAATAAATATTCCCCTAAGGAGGTAAACTCACACGTCTTTTTACCTTGTATTTAAATACAGCATATGTTCTCCTGAATGAATATAACCTTTGTCTTCAGTACCAAGAACTAGCCTTACTAAAAGGAAAAACACAGTGATGTTTTTACATGTCCAAGTTGCAGACCAAAAAAAACAAGATATGTGTATTCAAGGTCCTTTTTTTATCAGTCTATAGTGAAACATATATGCAAACATCTGTAAAAGTGTAACTCCTCAGGTGTATGCCAGGCAGATTTGTATGTGTGTACCTGGATAAAATTCTGTATCCATTTTTTCCCTGGCAAATTTTCAGAAATTCGTTTTATATAACCTTGCTCGATCCATTTTGAATGGTAACCAAGCCTTCTCTGAAATAAGTTGACTAGAAAGCCTTTACCAAGTGGAGTGCATATAAGTAAACCAGCTTTCACTGGATCAGAGATTATTTATGCCAACAGCATCAGAATTCCCATAGATATCAGGAACTGTTACAGTGCAATAAGTCATTTTTAACCCAGGCTGCACTGTACAGTCAAGGCAATATTTTAGAAATCCTTCTATCTTAAAATGTTAATACAAATAAATATGAAGATATTTTAAAACAACAAACGTAATGTAAACACATAGGAAGAACTTCTTTGCATTTCTTTACAGCAATAATCTCAAGATACTTTTATCTCCTAAACCCATCCCCAGCTTTATACCAGCCCTTCAGCCTGGCACAAATCTTCCAACGGGGTCCTCTCCCTCCGGGTCCGCACCACCTTAACCGCCACTGCTGCCTGCTATCAATACTCTCCACTTCCCATCACTGGCAGCTTCACACACTCAACTTATCGCCAGTGACTTGTGTTTGGCTCGCTGGGCTAAAGCTACAAACTCTTATGTGCAGAAATGTCACTGTTTTTAAAGCGCTATGCAAAGATGGGATGCCACATTAAAGGAAGATGTGTGTACCCTTCCCCACTCCAAGAGCTATAGTCCCATTCAGTTCTGTGGGCCAAATTTTATCCTCCCCTTTGTCATGTAGAGTAGTATCTCAGCCCATAATAGTCCCGCTGGTTTAAATGGGAGCTGTTTGCACAATCAGCCATGAGTAAGAATGGAAAGAGAAGCTGACATTATACAGTAATATTTCCAATATGTAGCCTCTGATGGCACAGAACAAGTTACTGGTGGTGAAACCTTTGCAACGCGAAGCTGCCATTGCCATTTCTTTTTTTTCACAAAGTAGAGAAAACCTAAATTCTATGAATGACATTAATTTTAAAGAATATCATCTGAAGAACATTGTAGTGATGCAATGAATGCTCAAAATACAAGTCACACATCTATTTTTACATTACAAGACAGCAGAAACCGTATGTTATCTAAAAGAATAAATGAATTATCCAAAATTTTTTAACACCAACAATCCANTTTCTCACTGTACTGTGCCCCTGCTGGACTTCAATCCCAATAAAAAAAAAAAAAAAAAAAAAAAGAACATATATAAATAAATATACACACAACTCATGAAATCCACACAGAGGAGAAAATAAAATTTAGCTGGTTGAAGATGCTTTTCAATGTATTTTATCAAAAATTTTTAGATAATTTTACATTATCACCATTAATTTTCATTACGGAAAAGCGTGAAGCCACTGGGCATTCTGAAAAGCAAGGAATGAAGGATAGGACCTTGAAACATAAAGGACCTTAACATTTGAAATGGTCAGTTTGTTGAATTAATGTATGCTCTGGTTTGCAGACCAAACCAAAATTCTAAAATAAAAGAGCTCCTTTAAGCAAGCTCCAGTGAAAATAATGGATCTGCTAAAAAATATCACTGCAGGTGCCACAGTATTATTGTGTATACACTGCTACTCTATTTTTAATAGTCACTCTTTCCTTTGGAGTGCAACTTGTAAAAGAATTATTCATTCTCTCTGTGCATATATTTTGAGAATAATTCACTGTACTTTTCCAAATTATTTTCAAAGTACACGCACACAGGAAAGGGTACAAACTTTTCCCAGGCTACATTTGAAAGCTTGTCAGCACTCAGCGCTAAGGCCTTTAATCCCAGGCTTTAAATAATTTAGGTAACACTTGATTACTCCATTGCTGGAACGTCAAGCTCTGCAAAATCTGAGTAACACAATATTTGAGGGGAAAAGAGAGAATACTGTACCATAAGCACTTAAGTAAAATACATTTCCCGAGAACAAAACACGAACTGAGCCATGTGTTTGCAAGGCAATCTGTGGTAAAGCACTACTGAGGCTACCTCCCCAATAACACTGTGTTCTTGTTTCCACTAACAAAACCCTTTAGTCAGGAGTTCTGTAGTGCACTGGTCCCAGCTTATATGCTACAAAGTACAACAGTCACAGGGCTTAAGGAGCAGCATTTCCTTGGGCTCATACTGGTTAGTGATATACCCTAGCTAAAACGAGCACAACAACTTCAAACAAATAAAAAGCCCATCCCCATGACACATATGCACACAAAATTTTGTCAGCAGAAAAAAAAAATAATAATAAAATAAGTTTTACCTTTCTGGTAATTTTCTACCT
>VXAV01009090.1:730422-747905 GCA_013399715.1 Alectura lathami | reverse complement strand
TTGAAAAAAATAAACAAGAACAATCAAAAATCCTTTATTAGAAAATGCCGAAGAAAATCTCATCTAAAAAAGTAGGACTTGATGATGTATTTGTTTTCTATAAACAGTTTGTTTACAGCTACTATAACTTCACTTTATGGTTGCTAAGCCGCAGAGACTTATGAGAGTGATCAGTGTTACAGCCTTAGAACAGGAAAGGAAGCTGGAAGCAAACAAGTGTGGTGAGCATCAGAGTTTTATAGAATGTTGTTCAGAACATGGAGACTTGGCCAGCTCACCAGAATATACTTGTCAGAGGCTGGTAGTATCAAAAGAACAAGAAATGGCCATATCTTGTCTTTTTTTTAAAGAGCAAGCTGTGACTAGGTCTTGACAATGGAAAAGTTGAAAGCTGTTCATAGTAGTCACCTGATCAGGTGAGTAGGGGCAGCTCTGATAACTAGAGATAGGGGGGAAAAAAAAAAAAACAGGTTAAGGTGGTAATGGTGAATGTCTCTTGAATAGTAATTTAACTGGGGCTGTGAAATAAGTATCACACGATGCTCGGTGATGAAAGGAATGAATGGACTGAGCTGCAGTTAACACGTCTTAAATGACTATTTTAAACCCACAACTCTGAATTATTTCTTAGCTGTTTTTACAATGATGGAGTTAATACATATACAATGAGCAGACTGAGATTTTCGAATAAGGTTAGTTTTCTATTGGGTTGATTAGCTGCCAGTTATTCAAGGGTTCTGTTACTCTCATTTTTTTGTAATTGTGTATAACAATTACAGTCCCATAGTAGTAGGAGCTATATGTGGCAAACTGATACCAAAAAGCACACCTTGCCCATTGCTAGAATTTGGAACTGCTGTGTGTTTGTGGGCTAGATAAGCAAGTATCCCCTGTTCTGTCTCTTATTTTGTCTAGTAGGTGGCATGCTGTGCCAGGAGCATTTATGTGCTGAGAGCATTTAAGTTGGTATTACTGTCAAAGTGACTGCATCATTAATCTTTCCTGGGGGGGAAAAAAAAAAGTAACTTACCTAACTTACCTTAACTTTTGAAATGTCTGTAGATGAAGAAGGGACCTTATTATAGTTCATGTTGTTGGGCCAGTGTGTGCAAACAAGTATATATGTTGACTTTCTTTGCATGTGTCTGATTCAGAGGAATGTGAATCTAAAGCTAAGTCATCTCCATGTATCAGTTCTGACTTACAGGCTTACTTTGCGACTGTGAGCGCTTGTCAGGAGCTTTGGCACTGCTTTGGCACACCTTCCAGAGAAGCATTCATCTTATTAGGCCCTGCACCATCAAGTTGTCTTTTCCCACTCGTCTTTTCTACCTGCTTCTGGGAAACCACATACACTTAGTGCAGAAAATGATAGTGTTTATTGTTCTTAGTGGAAATAATTCCTAGCACCCCGTCACTACCTGGCCTTGTGTTTACATTTTTCATTTTCTGTGTTAGACAGCCTTCAGCTGGTGGTTGCATCTCATCAGTCATTTCCCTCCTACCTCCGCACTTTTAAGCAAGTGTAGTTGGTTGCTCTTTCCTTTTTAGTGTGTGTTTGGGTTGCTCATTTTCTTAAGAAAGGCTTTTATTTCAAATTCTGCCAGGCTGTTTTTCATTTTTTGAGTTTACCATGTTATGGTGGGAAAGTGAAATGAAACTCGTAGATAATTAAACTTTAAGCTGATGAATACATAAAGACATATGTCACCTGTGGAAGTAACGAGGGTATTTGTTTTTTTTGTTTCTGATTTGACACAAGCATATAGTTCGTGCTTCCAGAATTTTAATCCATAAGCTGATTAGGCAGTTATTGTCTGCTGCTCTTCTTCAATTTTTACTCTCTACTTTACAAAGTTTGTTATCCTACCAGAGATTTCACAAGAATTTTTTCCTGTTCTTTACATTAATGTTTAGTAGGGTCAGAGGATTTGACTGCTTGTACTGTCTGCTGCGTTTTGCTACTGGCTAGCTTTCACAGACTGGAAGGCTATCTGTACCTTGAAAGATAATAAAATTGATCTTACTATGTTCTCAAGCAGACATGGTACTCAAGATGTTTGACCTAGTAAGTGGTAAATAGGCTTGATTTTCTTCCATTTAATTTAGTTATATTTAATAATGGTAATGTCTGTTAGTGTAACAATATTAAAGTAGGCTTTGTTGACATTACTTGCTAAAACAATAATTCATGTGTTATGTAGTTTGCTTAGTTTTTTATGTTCCATGTTAAGTTGACAGGGAATTGTCTGCTCAGTTGAATAGTCTTTCTGTGGTGATGTAGGTCATAATTCCATGCTGGGTATCACTTTGAAAGCTGTATGTGTTGATTAATTCTCCATGTTGATATGTCCTTAGCCTTGAATACTCTGGTGAAATGAAATTCTTGGCAAGCTAATGATGTGAAGCAATTTCTGTAAAATATGTAAACTTGTCATCGTAGGAAATTAGAAATAGTCCTGAGAGAAATGTGGTATCTAAATGGAAGCTGGTTTTCTATGCAAATAGAAAAATGTTATTGTAGCTGATGTTATTTTGTTGGGCCATGTTACTGTTCAAAGAAGAGATTGAAGGCTATTCTTATCGTATTCTTCTTTTGTGTAACCACAGTGATTGGCTCTGTTAGTGGCATGAAATGGAGAGGAAACTCAAATTGAAAGTGTAAATGAAGTACTGTTGGGAAGGGGTATATCAGAGCGTATGATGTTGCTGTCTGTAGGCAGCATATTTAGAGAGAGATTTATGATGTTTGAGTTTTCTGGTATGCATTTCAGGAAAATGAATTTTTATTTTGTCTGTATTACTGTGATGGCAGTAGGCTATATGATACAGGTGCAGTGATATGAGAAAGGGAGATGGAAATAACCATAAGGGTTGTAAAATTGGCTTGTTTATTTCCACAGCTTTGTGTTACTTTAAACAAGCATGTTCTTTGATGCTTCTAGTGTAATTCATGTGCTCTGTGGCATCTCGTGATGTTAACTTTAAATACTATTGATTCTTTTTTTTTTTTTTGAATGAGAGTACATGTGAAAAAAACCTGCTATTTTTAGTTTTCACATCTCTTCAGTTTATCATCTTGCTGTACCTGCTGAGTATGAGAGTCATGAATACTTAGCCCATTCCGCTAAATGTACTTTTATGTTCCTTGTATGGCATATGGCAAACAGCATCTGCCTGGAGACTTCTGTAGCTGCAAAATTAGATTTTAAGAAGGCAGCATAGCTTCTCCTCCAGTTCCAACTAACAGCAGGTCTGATTAGAAAGGAACAAGGTTATCAGAGACTGGACTGATCTCTCAGATGCATTGTCCGAATTATCTTCTGCAGAGTATGTTTGTCTTGCCACTTGTGACTTCCTGATGAAAATGAGGTGTCTAGGTACTTCTGAAACGCATTTAAAAACCTTTGAAATCTTTGTGCGTAGCTCCTCAGTCCTTTGCAAGTCTAATGAGATGGGCAGTCCGGTGTCTAGAGGAGAAAGAAAGCTTCTGAAAAGTTTATCTTCCCTCTAGTGTGAGCTTCTGCCTGGCTTGAAAACAAGGCAATGCCACAAGTGTTTCGAAACTGGCAGCAAAATCAGTAGTGTCTCAGAGCAGACTTCTCTTGCTGGCTGCTTCTCGTGAGTATCTGGCCGTAGTCTTTTCACCATTTTATTTGGTGGTAGGTGGCAAATGTTTAGAAATGCTTGTGCTTTCTAGTTGGTCTTTTGGCTTTCTTTTTTTCCCAAAGCTTCAGAACAGAAAGCTTTCTGATTGTTTCATAAACATTTAAGAAAATTAATATGTTAACCATGACATTCAGTTGAAACTGCTATTCAGAATTTCAAGCTGCCAACTTCATCTTCTCTCTTTGCATAAAAAATATACGTACACATTATTCATAATAACAATCAATGCCCTTGTGTGTAAAATGTTCACCCTGCTAGAAGATTATGGCTCATACTCTCTGGAGCCTTACTATCTCACTACTTTTTCCTTTCTATTTTTGTTTATATTTTTGTTGAATGTGACTTGGAGCTGCATTGTAGTTAAAGCAGGGCAAGGGTGTAAAAGGCTAATGTTTGTATTTGATCAGTGTTGAGAAGTAATTCTGGCAAACTGCATGGCTTTCAGGTTGCTGTGAAGCATCTATTACTGCTGAGATTCATCCTGCCTAGAATGTTTCCTAACATTTGTTATTGATTACAGTTTTTGGCAGAATGATTCATCTAAGTACATAATTTTGTATGTACTTTCCTTCTGCTGTCAGCTATGGCTGGGATTCAAAGATGTGTGTCTGCTGGGTCCTATTGTCATTACTTTAATTATGCCTTTATTGCTTCGCCAGTGAAATTGGTATCTGTATTTGTGAAGTTGGGAAGGAAGGGAATCTGAGTCCAGGCCAGTATTTTAAGGCTCTTGCTGTGATCAAGCCTTCAGTGATTTTTCATCTTAGCTTCTGTCTGTGTGTTCGGTACTGAGTTATCTGTAAACAGTAGAAGAAGAATAGGCAGAGCCGAGAGATGTTAAAAAACAGTAGCTGACTGGCACACTGATCTATGTTCTGAAAATATCCCCTTCTCAGAATTCTCTTAGAAGGTTCAGTACTCCTTGACAGAAGACAGGAGCAGGGTTGCAGTGGAGGTATGTGTAATAGAAAATACCCATCTGGGGGAATGTAGGAACAGTAAGGTACAGGTGTCCTGAATGAGTGACCCTTCAGTTTGCATGTATTCCCCAGCTTTTGGTTAACCTCCGGGGGATCTTTTTGCTGAATTTCGCAGTCGCAAAAATCTCAGAGGAGATGCTAGATGATAGTATTTTTTCACAGAGAAGGCTCTTGCTAATGGAAGTCAGTAGTGACTTAATTTATGACAGGTTCAAGGACTTGCTTGGGCCATTTGTCTCCCTTTCCATCTAAAACTTAAACTTTCAGAATGTTTTGTAGAACATTAAAAAATTAGGTAAGCAGGAAATACTGGAAGGGAGGGGAGGAACTGGAATAAAGCTAACTTAGCTTGTATCACAGTCACATGAGTACTGTGATAGCATTTAGGGACTAAGTCTTCCTATGAATTAGGGCCATAACAAGAAGGGAGTGATCAATATTCAGTGTCCAGATGAAACTAAATCATGCTGGTTGGCATGATTCTGACACAGGCAGCTTTCTGTGAAGTGGGCAGTAAAGAGTCTTGAGATCAGTGTAAGTTGCATTTGAACAGGGATCTCAAAGCTGAAAAGAAAAACAAGCATAAGGAAAGTAAATGTCGTTAAACCACTAGAGGGAAGTTCAGAAAATGAAAGGGCTGTGCCGTATTATCTTAACAGAAGAAAACCAAATTAGATAAACTGTAAATTGAATAACTCAACTTCTTATATGTTTAACAAGAAAATCAACAATATGTAAATACCAACTGCCATAAGTACTGTATTATAAATATGCTGAAAAAATTGGGTGCCTTTCTGTAAGGCGCCAGAGAAGTCTCTCAGGTTTGGGAAGAAGAGTGGTGTTCTTCTCTTGCCCTTTCTGACTTACTAATTACGTAAGAAAATATTTTCACTTTTCTTTGTTTTGCAATGACTGCTGTAGAACATGTTTCAGAGTGGCATTTTGAGAATAATAACTAAATCATTTTTTTCTGATTAATGTTTGTGTACTGGATGCTAACTTAAGCACAGGAATTTAACTTTTAGTACATTGTTGATTGCACTGTACACATTCTTACTTGTATCAAGGCAAAGGTATGTCTTTAGCTCATGGAAAAATAAGGAGCTGGAAACTGCATCTAGCATGTTTTATGGTACTCAATCCAAACTCTGTCTTAACTGTAGGCTTTGTGACTTTTTCAATTCAAAGAGCATCTCTTGTGTCATGGGCTGGAGTTTGGGTCATGTGTAGACAAATTAAAAGCTGAACTGCAGTCAATCTATTTGGTGACCAGAATAATATTTTTCCATTGTGAATAAGTAGATCACCGGAGTGAAGTACAGGATTACATGACCCCAAGGATGTGTCCTAGCAAATAAACTGGTGGCAATCTGGGGAGTCGCTATTTCGTGTCAGCAGATGGGAATGAGTGATGTTGAAAGTGAGCCATCTAATGGCAGTTCATTTTAATCAGTTTCCCACAAGATGCACAAGGCTTATTGATGACTTCCTTGAATTTCTTCTCTTCTGTTGACTTGATGTTTGATGTGTTGTCAACATCAGTAAGGCTATGTAAAATTCTATGCTATGCAGATATGCTGACCTCATCCTGGGCAAGTGAAAATTATTAGCCATGTTAGAAGCTGTCTTTGAACACTGAGATCCCTCTTGCTGTACTGCATAAGAGCAGTACTGCAATTAGAAAGCTTACAGATAGTAACTACAGTTATCTGAAAACAGCGTGCAGATGTGTATCTGTTGCTTAAAGGACCCAGTCTTCATCCTACCACACAGCTGTAAGCGGACCTAAAAATTTACTTCAGCCAGGTGGAATGACTGGCAGTAATCAGCTTTTTAGATTGCAGCAGTGATTCAAAAGAGGTGACAATTCATCACAGCAAATAATATTTTCCCATTTTTAAAAAACCCTTTTCCAGTAAGTAAGTGTCCAGTTATTCAAAACATAGGCTTTTTTTTTCTGCTCTTACTTTCAGTAAGCCTGCCTGCTTTCCATGCAGCAGTTCTGTTTGTTTTTTTCTGGATGGCATAGCCATTGCATTTTAAAATGATGATGCTAACATTTGACAGTGGTATAGTGATATACTGTTTCAGAAGAGGAGATTATTATAATTCATCAGTTAATCTACAGGCTGTGGTATCATGGTAGTAACAGTGGGAGAAACATCTTGCTGTGTTTGAAGACTGCATGAAATTAGCACATAATCAACTACAAAAACTGATGGTTTTTTAAGGAGAAATTTTTGTTTGTATTTTTCAGTACCACCAAAGGAGATGTAATTTGCTACTATGGAAACAAAGGAAATCCAGAACCTGTTTTCTTAAATCCTGGTAGGTGTTCATCAGAAAGGTCTGAATGTTAGATCCTTTACTTTAAAGGAGTCAGAATACAGCTGTATTGCTGTAGTAATCTGGCTGTTTGAGAATTGTCTTCACCAACTTTGTTTGCATTCTTAAAAAGAAATAAATCCTTAAATTCATTTAAATATTTGCTAATATCTTTCAATAAAGAGTCAATAGTTTATAAATGCTTCTATCCATATCAGTGTACCCACCTCCACTGCAATTACTGGAATGTTGCTGAAGTAATTACAGTCAGGGGACAGAGCTCTGTCTTGAGGAATGGAATTTACAAAGGCTTGTAGGCTTGACCCTAACATTTTTTAACTTGCAGTGTTAAGAACGTAGTGTGATTGTGCCCTCCTAGGGATGGACTTGGCATTTAAAATACTAATAATAATAATAAATTTTTATTTATCAGGTGGACTAATTTAAAATACTTTAAATCTAGCCCTTTGCTAGCCAGCTGCATAGAGTATCCAGAATTCATCACCAAAAACCCAATTTAGGTGGACTGGGACATACAGAATGCTTTGAGCAGTGTAGCTGGTTGATAATAGTTGTTAACCAGGATGTGTTAATATGCAAAGGCTTATTTTGCTTGCTTTAGTTAACAGTAAAAATGTTACTGCCAATAGGCAAATAGGTACTGTACCAGTTATAACAGCTATTTCCAAGAATTTATGTTAGATTTCATACAACTACAAGCACAAAGCAGATAAGGTTAGGAAAAGGTCAAATTGTTTTATTAAGAGTTACATACCTTTTTTTGGTGCACGTCTATGTATAGGAATATATGGATTGAGTAATTCTTTGTTGGATACACCATGGAAGAAACTTCAGTATGGGAAGCAGCTTTTCACGGAAGTGATCAAGAGAAGTCAAGACCTTGCCAAAGAAGACTTGGTGCAGGAGCTCCTTACAGTGATGAATAATCAAGAACCGTAAGAATACAATATTAAGAGTTTGCTTCAAATGCAATGTGACCAATTTAAAAACTGCATAGAAACTATTATGAGTTTAAAAACACAACTAAGCCCACTTCCACATTATATCAATCAACTAAACCAATTGTATTGATTCTTGAGCAACACACACAAGTGAACAATAACTTGCTGCTCATGGACTGTATGCAAAACACTGCTATTGTAATAGTTAAATTGGACTTCAATTAAATAAAATTGATATCTGTTATTATTGAAATAGGAATCTGTAGTTATGGCTAGCATGAGAATATGTGCTGTTGTTGTGAATGGAAAGTTAGGGATAAGGAGTTGTTGCAGTAACCTTTGTGATTATAGCACCTTTTCTGTGGATTTCTGATGCATGTTAAATTACAATAAATTAAGCTTGATGGTCTTTATTATAAAGTTACATTTCTAAGTAACTTTCAAGCTTTGATAAGAATATATGTCAAGAAATTAGTCACAAGCTCACCTTGTACTTTGCTGCATCTTCACAAATTTTATTGTAAGGGTTGTCGTGTTTTGCAGNTGTAAGGGTTGTCGTGTTTTGCAGATATTCCAAGCATTTGCTCAACACACAAAGAGCTCCTGCAGACTCAGTGGAAAAATGCTTGTTTGTGGTGTGCCTCAAATTACTTGATCATTAAATGGGAAACTAAAATACAGAAAGACAATGAAAGAATAACAATGAAAGTGAAAAACCTGTCAAGATATGAAAGATATTTAAGTGAGACAAAACTTCTATACCTTGAAAAAATCTTTCAGAAAGAACTTAGAAGCTGTTTTATATTTTTCTCATTTAGTTTCAAACAGTTTGTGCTTTTTACCTTTTTGATCTTATTTTTATTTACCAACCACACTGTCAACAGCTTAGTGCAAGAGATGGTATGATGGAGAATTAGATATACATTTTTAACAACTTCACAACTTTTTCAGTCAATTACCTGACCCTGCGATTGAAGACCAAGGGAAGGATTATATACGTCCTATATTGAACAAGTATGCAGCTGTGTGTGTTCGTTGCCCAGGGTATGGAACAAGGTAAAATGTCATAGTCAGATGTATACTGAATCAAAGCGTATCTCAATTCCAAGTTATGCTGTCATAAATCTTAACTCTCTTTAATGACTGCTTTAAATTTACTCAGGTATTAATATGATCTAGTAATGTATTTCCTTGGACAATATTCTGTTATCTTAAGTGTGCTACTGATCAGCATTTTAAACATAGGTTATGATTCATCACTGGTGGGAATATGGCATAGCTTCAGTTTGTCCAAGACAAGATAAAGTTTCTTCTAAATTGGAGGATTTTTACCATCCTACTTGTTTTTGCCAATCTTTTTGAAGTTAGTGTTCTTGTTTACTCTTGTCTGTTATTCTGGATGCCATATAGCAACCCCTTCTGCTGTACGATCTTCCCTTTTTCCATATTTCTTGCACTTTTCTTCTTTATCCTCCCAAATGCACTGAATTATTCTAAGCTGGAAGTGTTGTTCTTGCAGCTTGGGTATCGCATCACATTTCACATTTCCCCAGGCAGCTGGTTGTCAGCTGTCTTTGTCATCTCTGGACTGTCCTGTTTCAGGGAATGCCAGCATCCTCCAACTGCCACAGCAACCCAGTAGGGAATCCCTGCTGTAAAAGATTGGTAATGATTTTGTCAGATTCTCTGGCTTAGTCAGCCATAGCATTACCACTGTATGGATGTAAATTGATACTCTCATTTCAGTAAGTACTTTAAGTTGGTATTCTGACCAGCAACTGGTTGCCAAAAAATGTATGTCAAGAATACTTTTTAGATCTGGAATAATTAAGACTTCAAATGCTAAAGAAATGTTTTCTTCCTCTTCAGAGGCTGCAGTGTAACTATTTCTGAGGTAGTAGGGTTATTCCTGGGATAACTCGGTAAAAATACTGACATTTTGCTGGTGAATTAACATGATATCATGTCTTTCCTGCTGCTATCATTGTATCCCTATATGTATAATTCCCTTAGCAACACAGCGTAGAGATTAGAGATTGTTAATTAGACCTCGTGATGTTGTTCTGAGGAAGTTAAGCACTTTCTTCATACGAATGAACAGCTCTGAAATGACCTGGGGAAGACCACCACATCAGGGTGGAGGAAAACCCATGCTTCCTGTCAGTCATGTCTCTGGCAGGGTACTTCAGTGACCGTAGAGAACTGTCAGCATGCATGAAAAAAATCTGCTGATCAAGTGGTATAGATGCAGGAACAGAACCTGATTTTCATGAGAACAAATTTCCTTTTTAGAAGGTTACTAGAGAAGGATGCATACCACAAAGTTCTTTTTCTATTTTCCATAACAGTGATGTTTAGATCTTAATGGACAATTCAGTTGAAAGTAAAGAATGACAGAAAGCTGTTGATATGAATAACCCATCAAGTTACCTATATGCTGTCAATAAAAACTTGTTTTTACGCTGCTTCTGACTCCAAAACTTTTGGTACTTGGAGAGGAAAAAATACACTGTTTAACTGTACTCTGTAAGTGAGCAGCTTTGAGTGTCAGCTGCTGCAGCAGGGAATCAGAGCAGTGGAATGACAAAAGAAAGGACTGCAAATGTCCATTTGCCAGGGTGACTTCTGCCCTGCTAGTGTGGTAATGATGTTGTCAAGAGAAAAATGGACTAAAATCTTTGGGTCTGAGGTATGGGACCCTGCAAATGTGTGACACAAGGCTTAAACTTCTACCTTTATATTATTGTTTCAGGACTAACACGGTCCTTCTCATTGATGCAGAAGGAAATGTTACTTTCACAGAGCGCAACATGATCAATGAGGATGTCAGCCAGTGGAAAACAAGCACCTATGAATTCCAACTGCACGCTTAACAACTTTCCATTTGAATGCATTGTAATAAAAGCAATGAGAGGACAAGCTGTTAAGCTCTAGTAGATGTTTTCTGGCAGCCTCCAGAAGCCAAAAATAGCAAGAAAAGCAAAAGTTGGATTAAACAGGTAGTATACCCTATCAAGCTCACAAATCTTTTGCAGAAAACAAAGTTTCTTACTGTTTTTAATTAAGTAGCAACTTATTTAAAAGTTTGACTGTGTGGCTTTGTTTTAACTTCTGAGCTTAAATTGTAAAATCCAATGGAAGGTACTAACAGAATACTGTGACTTGCTTGCATATAGTTAATTTATTTTGATTTCAGCTGGAGCTGAAAATAAATGCAGCTTCTTGGAGAATGTGTCTAAAAATGATACATTATATGCAAATGAAAAAAATAAAGGAAATAAGCTGCAGTTCCATTTCTTTTTGCTCACATAGAACCATATTGTATAGTGCCTGAAACCAGTGTCTAGGAGTCATAGAACATAAGATCAGAAGGGTTGAGGCTACCTAGTATATCACCTGCTTCCAGGGCAAGGCTGTCTTTGCCCAAGACGCAAGTCGTTGCTGTTTGTTTGTTTGTTTTTTCCTTTTCAGTATGTTTTAAATAAAAACTAAACGTTTGCTGCTTTTATTTTTTTTACCAGACTTTGCTCTCTTTAACATATAATGTAAAGATTGTGTTACTTGTGCAAATGTACATTAAGTGAATGTATGTTATCTTTGTAGCATTAAGTGCTTTAGTAATGTTTCAACTTCTCAGCAGTGCCATGGTGCGCTGGTCTGCCTGCAGGAGGGCAGGGCATGGGGAATTCATTTTGTTTTCCTGGAAATAGTACCAGAATAGATTTTAATTCTAAAACTTGGTAGTAGATAAGAAATTAAGTTCAGTCACTGTTCAGTTTTCTTCAGTGGATGTTTAAAAAAGAATAGTAATAGAAGCTGGCTTGTTCATCTTTGAAAGGAATAAAACTATCTGTACTGTGACATTTTGTTTCCTGATAATCTCATTAGCAATATTGTTTTTTTTTCTTCCCCAAAAGAGATAAAGAATAGTTGTTTGCAAACAAACTGAATGAGGTTACAGTAACTTGAGACAACCTCAGTGATCTTTGTACCTGGACATGGCAGTGGAGGTATATCTGGCCTGTCTCCCTATTACCAGTAGCTTTACATAATTATGCTTTTATTAATCCAGAACATGAATTAGTTCTTTGGAGTTCTTAGTACATTCAAAGCTTAAGTGATGCTTATTGTTACAAATTAAATACACCAAACTGAGTTAAAATACTAAAAAGTCTTGAAATACTGTTTTCATATTATCGTTAAGGAAATAAGTCATTCCAAAATTAATTGCAGAAATATTAAACACAGTAGTAAGGCAATCATTAAACATCTTGCTTTTCAAGTTTAGCTTAAAGAATTTAAATTGTGTATCTACGGTTTAGCAAGCATCCCTATTTATATGGATTTTTTGCTAATAGGAATTAATTGTATATTTTTCAGATTCTTGTCATATAAGATGGCTAATGTTCTTAATCTGATTAATTTTCTGCAGAGAAGTTTTGTTGACAGATTTTAAGGATTTAGGAGATGGCCTTGAGTTAGTAAAAATAAAACCGGTATTGTAATCAGCTGGAAAGGCAAAAGAACTGAGAATCACATAACCCATTTGTGTGACTCATGCTGTGAAATTTTTAGGTTAAAATGAACAGAGTAAGGAAAGAATGTTCAATATATAAAGTGAATAGATGAAGTAGCTATCTCTGGAACATCCTGTGTCAAGGACTTTGATACTGCCTTTCCATTCAGTTTCTGATTCAAGTACTCAAATCTATCTTGTCTTTTAAAACAGAAGAAATAAGGACTGCTCTGAAATCAGAGATGAGGGAGAAAAATATACTATGTGATCTATGTGAAGTAGGATAGGCAAGAACTGCAGTCTATTTAATATTAATATTGAATAATAGGAATGGATAATGAAAGCAATGTTGCTGCTGATGCAAGTTAAACTTTTGTCTGTGTACTAGAACAATAAATGGAGCAAAATATGCAAAATAAAAACAGATCAGAAGTTTGAGGACTGAAGTGGGGAGGTCATAGATAATTTAGCAGAGAACAAGTGTAATGATAATCTGTTACACTGACAGATGTGTAGAAGGTATCTGTAAAACCTTGAGTGGAAATGCAGTGGCTATTTTACAGGTATTCACAAATGAAGTGTAGCTCTGAGATGTCCAGGCTACATCAGAAACTCATACTGTATTGAGATCTTTACTCTAAAATGAAATTTTGTGTGCCCTAATTTGACTACTGTTTTATGTACCTATATCTAATTGCAAAGAAGTTGATGGAGGATTCACAACAGTTTTTAGAATGGAATATCTGTTGTAATGTAGCTTGTTTCAACTGTGCCAAAAACATCACTCTACAGAATTCTTTACCTATGTAATGTATTGCTCAGTGTAAAAAAGTGGTTATAATCCAAGGTATGGGAAAACAAACATGCAAGAAGGACTGCAGGCTTGAAGAATCCTTGATTGTGACCTCAGTGGAGGCAGTAGGTTTAACAGGCAAGTAAAAGAAGAATAACCACCATATTCTGAATATCTTTGATAAAACGCTACTTTTTTCAGCATGCATTTCATTTCCATCTCATTCTGTGATTTATCTACTTTATTTGTCTTTACTAAATATCAGTATGAATTATGACATTACTTATTCAAACTTTGCATTATTTGCATTATTAAATACATAACCCTCACAGGAAAACCTTGATTTGTGTTTAAGCATTATAAAAGTCCATATGAAGCTCTGATCTCTCTCTCCTTAAGAGTTTGAGCTGGAAATGGTGTATTCTGTTGTGGGTTTTCTTTGTTTTTAAATCTAAAGAACAGCCCTGCACACGGATTTTAAATCTTCCACAGAGGATGTGATTATTAGATGAGTATGTGATTTTGTATTTCATTAAATTATATTGGGTAGCATAACAATAATTGTTATGAAAATAATTTATGCCAGATAAATTGTTACCTACTAAAAATGATGATACTGTATACTTAGTCACTGCAGTTATGATTATGTAATAGTGACTTATGAAATACTTTAAGCAAATACATAAGCTGGCCTTCAAGTGAGCCCTTAAAAACATCTTTAGTCCTTATTTAACATACTCTGATGGGACTTGAGCATATTCTTGATAATCAGTATATTCTTAAATATTCTTAGTAAAAGGATCTGGTTTTAGGAAACCTTTGTTTTATGAGCTTGTTCTTTGTGGCCTCTGGGAAAGGCAATACCTACTGGTGCATTAAGGTGCTTTACAAGCCTGCCTCTAGTGACAGAGGAGGCGTTCTCAGTGGATATCTCATCTGACATGCCAGCCCTTACAGGCACAGAGCCAGCCGTAGTCAGTGACTTATCAGATGGTGTAAACACATTGATTGCTTCTGTTGAGTGAAGAAAACCACATCACTTCTCAGATGTTAATTAAGATAGATTTAATAGGCTGAGAATATGTGGGGCCAATAGTGTCACTTGTGGTACAACATCATAATCAGTATCCAATAACTGGGGCTTTTACCCTCTCCTTACGAGAATGTACTCTTCCAAGAAAAAAGGTTTAAGAGAAAGCAAGTTTTCCTCTTGCTGTACTAGCTCTGTTGTGAATGGCTGTTGGAAATAACCATCGGGCCAAGGTCTTTGCTAGATCACTTACCTGTCCTGTTTGTCACATACCATTTGAATGTCTTGCATTTAGAGAGGAATTAACTGTCCTTTCAGTTACAGATGAGTCTACATTGGTAGCTCAGTTTGGATTAGTAGCGTACTTCTTAAGTGATTTTTTTGGTACTCCCTATTAACTGTGCTTTGGCTTCACATTGCAGGGCAACCTCAGATCGCAGGGACTAGCCTCTTTTCAGGTGAAACGGAACTGGAAGAAGATATGCTTCAGGAATGTACTAATTGTGCTCCAACAGGTAATAGGTTTAGTTTGAAACAAAACTGCCTGAAATGTACACGGCATGGGCTCAGCCCTCATTGTCCTGCTGTATAAGTACACTCACATTAGTCTTCATTCCTTAAAGATGTAGTTTTTGATAGATGTATGTTGTGTTGGTGTCCTTGCAATATGGCAGCTGCAAATTTGTTTTCTTTGGCAGTATATTGTGCTAGCCAAGTCTGAGTACTCCCTTGATATGATAGGCATGTGTTTAGACTGGCAAAGCAATCCTAGAATGGCAGTTGCATAAAAACAGCCATATCAGCACAGCTGTGCTTTCAGTAGCCTAACTTATTTCTCCTCTGTTTGGGAAAGCAATGGTAGTGATGCTTATGGTTTTGTTCATATAGGTACACCTACACATGTATTTTTGGCAGCCAGAGATTATGCTCCTGAGTCGTGGGTTAGTGGCACCAGCAGTGTGTACTGCATACTAAGCAAAGGCATTGGTGTGACAGCTTCCTAGCTAGACCTCCCAGCTGTCCTATGGAACAACAAAGAATGCTTTATCACACAGGTTTGTTTTCAAAGAGTCATAGTGTGCAGTGACTCATAAGAACTGTGACTTGACAGAAGTCACTGGGTGGAGTAGTTCAGGACAAGCTGAAATGTGTATAGCAGAAGCAGTTGTTAATGGAGTACTATTGCAGCTTTTCAAGTGTAACTGAGTTTGGCTTGCGGTGTTGGTTTAACAACAGAACAGCAGCATATGGTAGAGGTGGCTAACATGAAAGCAGCCACAAGGCTGATTCTGAGGGTTTTGTTTTATGCTTATGTTTAGCTTTAAAAATAACTTTTCTAGAATAGACAGTATTTGCTATTTGAAATCTTCAGATGAAAGAAACCATAGAAAGCCAAGTATTAAAACTGGATTTTGGTCCAACATTGATGTTGCTTAAAATTCTTCTCTCCTCTGGTTAGAATTGCACGGAACACAGTGCATATTCGGTGATAGATGAGAGGGAAAGAGCCTTGCCATTGTACAAGTCTGATATTTAAACTGCAGCTTCATCTGCCCCGTAAATTTTCCATGGAAGCTCATCTGATTGGTAAGTGACAGCGAGGTCACTCGAGGTACATGGCAGGAATTCAGATCTCTGGTGTTGCACCCAGGTGAACCTATCAAAGGAATGTTCCCATGTGTTTGAGTGTAATGATAGAGTAGCTTAGGTTGGAAGAAACCCTGGAGGTCAGCAATACTAATCTGTAGTAGAGTATGACCTGTGGGCTGTAACAGAGGAACTGGTACTTCTTATTTGACATCTTAGTCATCATGTCTCACTTCAATATTGTTTTCTGTAGAAAAATGGTTGCCTTGAATAAAATGCTAACAGAAGAATTTGGAGCATTGAAAAAGTAACCATTCACCTGAAGCTTCTCTAACAGAAAAATCAGAAATTCTATGTGCCTCTGTAGACAACACAGTTTAGGCTTGCACAAATCTGTGTTGATGCCAAGTGCAAGATAAGTAATTCCCTGGTACCACTGAGCCAAAGGGTGTGTCTGCTTTGATTATCTTCTGAGGCAGTCAACCACCTCTCTTCTCATTAGAGGACTATCTAAGCTTGCTCATGGAGTCCCCTTGACATCTTTCCATAGCTGCTCATGTGATGATTGACAGAGGCTAGGTTGAGGAATTCAGCCTTCAGCAAAAAGTGAGACAAATATATAATGCAAGCAGATTTGCTTGTCTTTCTTCTCCCTTCCCCCACTAATTTCTGCCTTAGCTAATGTGTAATGGCAGTTCCCATTTTCCTGTAGGACATTTGCTGTCTCTGTTTTCAACTGTCATGGCTTTATGGTTCTCTAGCAAATGAGGCAATGTATCTTGGAACTTGGAGAAAAATCCCAGCCCTACCTGATGTCACCTTCTTTAGCTTTAAGCATGTAAGTGCTCAGATTCCTTGTGTAGGTACCTCTTATGTAATAGAAGTGGGAGTCTTACCTACTTCTCTGAACACTAAACCTGCTTCTGTCTTTATGGGCAAACTAAATTAGATGCATCAAGTTAGATGTCATGAACCTTCTGAGGATTTTTGAATTGAGTCTGCATTCTGTTTCCTTAGGGGGCTGGATGCTTGATTTGACGTACGCTGTATTCAGACCAGATCCAAACTAGACATAAAAATCAACTGCGTTAGTATAGGTGCCTCTGTGGCACATAAATTATTCCTCAGATTCATCCTTGGAGCCTGAGAGAAATCTAAGTGAACTCAGTGCAAAGAATCCTGTTAGGTACTGATTTATTATGAATTGTCCCTAATACAAGTGTATATATAGTAAATCTTAACTTGTATTAGTTCTTACACTTGTACAGAAATAATTTCACATGAATTAATTCTTCTGGTTTGGGATTTATATTTTTAATTGCATTTTTTAACTTGTTTGAGAGCTGTCTCAGTCTTCCAATTTATATAGCTGCAGTTGGAGTGTTGCCTGGAAACACAGAAGGCTCAGTCACTTGTACTCTGCTCCAGTACGTTCAGGTTCTAGGGCAACAGTCTACATGGAAGCATTTCCATGCTGAAGTTCAAAGGTGAGTTTTTTACAGAGCTGCAGCAGTGTCTGTAGTCTTCAATCAACTTGCTTCCCCCTCACTGTCCAATGTGCCTGAAATGTGAATACTCAGTCACCTGAGTAGCATTTAGGTCTGTCTTTAAAAAAAAAAAA
>VXAV01009090.1:716617-727133 GCA_013399715.1 Alectura lathami | reverse complement strand
GGCCCGGCGGCCCCTGTCCCGCGCGTGCTGCGCTCCCGGTCGCGTTCCGCCCCGCCGGGGGCTCCGGGCGGGGGGGGCCGTTGTTCCCGAGCTCGGGGTCCGCGTGTTGCTGCTCCTCGCCGTGACGTACGGGCACGGTGTTCTCGTAATCACCTCGTTCCGTCTCTAGAAGGTTTAGTCTTCCCCTAAGCTTTTAAACTTTCTTCCTCGCCCCCACTGGATAAATAAATCTTTCTCTTTTGCGCTTCGTTTTTCCATAGGCTTCAGATTTACCTCTACGGTCTGTTTAGCTGCTGAGGGGATGGGCCCCCTAATGTCGAGGAATTACATGCTCCTAACGCGAATTGGGAGCTTTCTGGGTGAACCCATTCTGTTTCTTTACCCCCGTAAGCAGGGATGCAGGTGGTGGAGTTGGGTCTTTAACTTTTCTTTTGTGAGCAGTACTCTTCTTCCTTCTGTTAAGACAATAAATGCAACTGTTCCTATTTTAATTCTGGATGAGCAGTTAGCCCACTTGTTCTTCTGAGCAGCATCTTTTGATTGCCAGGACTGCTTCTTTTTTAGAGGGTGAGAGGAGAATTTAGGTCCTGATTCTGTTCCTTTTCTTCAGAAGGAAGAAGCTGCCTGTCGTGTGAATGGAATAATTATTTTTTTTTCTCCTTCTTAGCTCTGAATTGCAGATTTTAAGAAAACAATTTCCTGTTTCACAGAGTTAATTGAAACCATCTAACCTCTGCCAGAAAACTGGTCAAGCTATCAAAGCAGCAATTGCTCTGCCGCTTCTGATGGTGCCTTTCCCAGATTATGTACTCTGCTGGTTCTGAAGTGGGATGCGCTAGAGAAGATCTCCAGCCTTATCTATATTTGATGGCGGTTTTAAATATTGGGCTGCCTCAATGACTTACACAAAATGGCTGTTTCCTTCAGAATCTTTCTGTGCTAAAGCTGATAATGTGGAAGGAAAGGAGTTCTTAGATGTCGTAGTTGCTTACGGAGTATTTTCTTCTGAGACTTCCTATACTGGTTTAGTAGAAATAGTTTGATTTCCTGGTTTTGTTTTGTTTTGACAATTCATAATTAATAAGGTTAGACTTGTTTTTTGGACTACGTGGATCAAAAAGATACAGGTATAGGTAATAAAAAAGGTGGGTGATTGTGAGTGAGAAATTGCTTGGACAAAGATTAAGGCTGAGCAGATCTTCAAGTGTTGTCAGTGCCTTATAAGGAGGAGGAGGGCTTTGAGGGTTGCTCTGAGCCACTTCTCCTGCTGGGGTCTGCTAGATGTGGAGTGAGCAGTTTCTGACGGTGAAACCAATTTCTTTATAAAACTACTTTTTGCAGAGAGTCTGTGTTGTGCTGTTCCTGGTTGCTGGTAGCAGCTACAAGTATTCCTGTGTTATTTGTTGAACTTGTTTGCAGGGCTGCCTAGGTGCTGTTTGGTGAAGAGAGTTATCTTTGAGTTTGAGCACGGCTGGTTACAAATTTTAACATTGTTTCTGTTTGAAAATAGCTTCTGCTTTCCCTCTGCACTTCTTTCACCATCTGTCTGTACTGGTTCAGGGAATGGGCAGCGGTACTTAATAAACAAAGAAGTTGTTTGCTTTTATTTTTCTTTCTGCCATCAAAGAACATCTGTAACACAACCAAGCCAAGAGGAAGTTCTCCAGCATGCTGCTTTTGCAGTTTGCTACATAGCATCCACCTCGTATCTATTTAGTTGAGTTTACTTTCACTGTGAAACCTTTCAATGATCTACTGAAATAAGAGTAAGCTTAAGTGAAAAATGTGAAATCTCCATTTATTGGTGTTCAGCAGCATATTTAAAATTCTTACTTCCTGTGGTTCGGGGTTGCTCAGTGTTTTGTACTGGCTGTTACAGCTGTCCGTAACGTTCCACATCTTTTTAAGCAGTCCTTATAGGCACTGTTGATGTATCTTGCTGGAGCCATGGAAAATAAAATATGGGTTTTCAGGGCAAGTTAATTAAGCACAGCGGTAGGTGAGCTGACTTGTGTAGTCTTTAATCTGTTTTCATACGTGTTTTTTTCGTTGTCTTGTCCAAGCTCCGTTTGGCTGTTTTTAACCTACAGGCTCATATAACTCATCCTTTTAGGTTTTACAGCCTTTTCTTTCTTTTAAAACACCTGGCACTGAAAATCCTTACTGTTCTGTTTTGTTCTTTCTCTCCTGGCCCCTAACATAAAGGGCAGACTGTAAGTATCAATTCACAACAAAGTAGATGAGAACTGGACCTTATTCTGCTGCTTCCTGGTTTCTTTCTGTCTGTCTTTTTTGGGGGGGTTCTTTTGTAGCCTGTTGTATTGTATTGTAGCCCACTGTAACAGTAGAGTTGTCGGACTCTGTTACCTTAGCCTAGGGTAAAGTTTATGGCCAGGAATACAAAACCACGTTTAAACCAGTCTTGGTTTGGTACTTCCTCTGGCCACTGTGTACTGACTCATAGACAATCCCTGGCAGTGATATGTGTGGCATGCTATTCATTGCTTCAAGGCCAACAAGAAGGGCAGGACAATAAGAATTTCATTGCAAATAATGCTTGAATGTAACTAATAGGATACCTCTTCTGCAGAGAGCACAGGGGTAGTGTCAGAGGGCTGCCAGAGCTAGCTCCGTAGGTTTATTTTCTTATGTTTTGGCATTTTTGGTATGAAAACACTCTCCATAGGAGCACAACGTGTATTAGGGATGTACAAACTGCATTTGTGATCTTATGTCTGGTCATAAAAAGTCCTTCTAGTTGGATGAGGTAGCTGTGGGGAGGTATGTCTGCCAGATTCTAAAATACCACCCTTAAGATTTCATTTCTGTGTAATTTACTTCAGTTTGCTCTTAAGAGTATTCAGAAAAATCTAACATTATTAGGCATTTAAGTGTCTAGGATTTAATGAGCTTGTGCTGTGACAGTTGACTCTTGTTCAGAATTAATGGCACAGGTGCTAATGGTTTGTTATGAAGAGCCTAATAATTTGTCAGTTACTGTGGCTTTTTTGAGGTTGAGGAAGGACATTAGCCGTAAGTATCTTTCTAGAGACGTTCTGTATAATATGCGATGCTTCAGAACCTGTTAAAAGGAGGGGTTCACTTGTGGTGGTTGTATCTTTCGGAATGGAGTGGGTCTAAAGTGGTAGAACTGCTTGTCTTAGTGGTCAATGAGCTGGTTTTTGGAGAAGATGGGCTTATTTTAGAGCTTTTGCTACAATACAGTGTCTTAAATGTATCACAATTTTGAGTACATTATCCCCCTACCCCTCAAAAAGAAGAACTCTACTGTCTCAGCAAAACTTTTCTTACTGCCAAATCACTGTGACAGGTGTCTGAGCTCCTGTATGCTTTGCTTTCTTCCAGCTTCCAGGTAGGTGGTTTCTGTATGACGCTGAGTTTGTCAGTCCCACTGTAACTGCTGCTTCGCAGCTTCCTGCCTTGCCTCAGCTGGTGTCTGATCTTTGCTCTTGAAGCTTGTTCTGCCTGGCCTGGCATAGAGATACGCTGGAGAACTGCAGGTGGCTTCTCCAAGTCCCTGTGACAACCCAGATGTTCTGTCCTATTCCTTCAGATGTTACACAGTGACCCTAAGGACTCAGAGCTTAACTTTTCGGACTGTTTGGGTAGTTTGTCTGCTACCAGGTGGAGGTGGCTTGAGCAGAGCAGATTAAGGCATTTGGGTGCTTTTGGCAGAACAGCTTTACTTCACTCCTAGCTGGTAGGAAGGTTTAAGCCCAGTTTGGGGTGGCTCAGAGGGACTAAGGGAAACCAGAGGAGAAGGTAAGAGATGATAATGAAATGTCGTCTTCCTTTTCTCAGGTGCTTATAGTCCTGCACAGATGACTAAATTTTAATTGAAGAATCCATCATAGCCATGCTAGAAAGAACCCACTTAATGAATAAATAAATATATAAAATTTAACCTAGAAAAATTGGATATTTTTGCCAGGATGAATTACCTAAAACGTTGGCTCTTAAATGCCCTCTAGAATTAATCCATGTTTTAACCCTGCATCTGGGCTTGAATTCCTCAGACATAACAAGTGTGAGGACCCATAATGCTGTGGAATACAGGACCAAATGAATCATAGAATGCTTAATATCTGCCTATTTAGAGTTGTGTTTTTTTTTGTTTTTTTTTTGTTTTTTTTGCATGAGTTTTTAGTAACTTAGATTTCCTGTTAAAACTTCCAGTGAGGTATAAAAACACCTCCAAGTTTCGTGTGTCTTACAGAACCACAGGTGTTCAAGGCATGCCAGTTTTGCAGACAGTCTTACAGTCCAAGCTGATTTTTTGCAGTGTAGATAAGTATGGCTTGAATATCAGGTTATCTGAGGTAATAGGAGAACCCCCCAAAATACAAAAGCCCAAAAGCCGTGCTGAATGCCCTGCTTGCTAAACAAACAGAGTGAGTCAACAAATCCTGCAGGCAATGTGTTAGCAGATGGTACCCTGGTGTGCAGACCAAAAAGTCGTAAAATCAACCTCATTTCAGTCTCATTCAGAATGGTATCTTGATTCTCTGCTTTTTTTCCACTTTAAAATGTAATTCTTTCTTCTCCTTGAAATATATGTGGGAAGGAATTACTTTTTTTTTTTTTTCCTAGGATACTGTTTTCCGTTTTTTTTCTGTGACATACTTTTTTTTTCTTGTAGGTTGAAAGAAGAAAAGGAGACCTCCTTGTCCAATGAAGATGCAGTCTTAGTCTTCAGCTATTTAAGCTGAATGCATTGTGATTTCCAATAATTGAGACAGTGATTCTGAAAGCTGTCTACATTAATGAAAAGAACAATGTAGTCAGCTTAACTGAATCATCAGTGTTGCATATTGAATAGGACATGATAAACCAATCTTGATGGACTTACGCATGTTAGGAATATAGATATCAACATTTACTTAAAGCGTTGTGTTTTTTTCTTTAAAAAAAAAAAAAAAAGGTAGTTGTGCAGTTTAAAAAATGGAGAAATATGAAAATGTACCACCCCTCCCTAAAGAACCTGCAAGAGAAATGAATGTGGAGAATCACACTTGTCCCCCACCTCTGCCGCCTAACGAACAGCCTCCACCACCTCCCCTGCAAACGTCCAGTGACGCAGAGGTAATGGACGTTGGCTCTGGTGGTGATGGACAGTCAGATACCCCTGCTGGGGACACGCACAGTATCTGCAGAACACAGCTTCTCACAAAGGGATCTGCCTGCTACAAAAGTCGTCTTATAATAGACCCCAACAATAGTGACCAAAGCCCGAGAACTGCTCGTCATGCACCTTCAGTTCGAAAGTTCACCCCAGATCTTAAGTTACTTAAAGATGTAAAGATTAGTGTTAGCTTTACAGAAAGCTGCAAAAGCAAAGACAGGAAAGTTCTGTACACTGGAATTGAGCAGGACTATAAGGCAGATACAGAGTTTGGTGTCAATAATGTCAATGGGGATTTGCATGTTTGTCCTTTTGGTGGTAGTAATGGTAAAGCTGTAGGAACAGGGGGTGAAAATGATGACAAGAAGGATGATGAAAATGATGTTGATCAGGAAAAGAGAGTGGAATATGCAGTTCTGGATGAGCTAGAAGATTTTACCGACAACCTGATGGAAATAGATGAAGAAGGAGGAGGGTTCACATCTAAAGCAATCGTTCAGAGGGATAAAGTGGATGAAGAAACCTTGAATTACTCGTACGAGGTAAGTAAATACAGAGATTTTGGTGGGCAAGAGGATTCCAAGTAGCTAGAAAAAATTGTGCGGAGATGTTTGTTGAAGACAGCCTCTTCTAGAAATGTGTAGTACTTGAGTAAAAATGCAAAATTATCAAAGGTGGAACTTTGGCTGGAAACTTACTTAATTATCCTGGTGAAACTTCTGAGTGGTGTGGCATCTTCTATAATCTTGATTAAAAATTACATGAAAAAGGCTTTTTACACAGTTGCAGGTCACTTTATCATGAAAAATGCCAGTGCTCACTTACGAAAACTTATTTTCTTGTTTTTCAGTCTTTTTACTGCAGTCATTGGAAATTTCTAGTTTCTCTCTGTATGGAAGTACATAGAGTTAATGTATACTTTTTCTTTCCAAGGGGAAAGGGAGGTTAGTAGACCCCAGGAGGACAGTATCTGATGACATCTCTTTCAGGATGACTTTGATAACGATGTGGATGCCCTGCTGGAAGAGGGTCTTCGCGCACCCAAAACAAGGAGACTAGAAAATGAGAAATACGGTGGTGAAAGCGATCACCAGTCTGACGGAGAAACAACTGTGCAGCCAATGATGACCAAAATTAAAACAGTACTTAAAAGTAAGTTAATGTTCATTGAGCGTCTGTGTATCTTTGTGTGCCTTATGTACGTAGAACACAAATGTATGAGCAGGTTTGGATAGCAGTTCTGGTCAAATAGTGGATATGTTACGGAACTTGGTATGAAGGCTTCTTACTATTAGGATGTGATTTTTTCATATTCCTAAGCAGTAAAGATGGTGTTTGGGAGCACTTTTCATCGTTGTCTGTTGTATGTAATGAGAATGTGTTTTGGTGCATGGAGATGTGGAGAATCAGGAAGAAGGTGAACAAGGATCTGTTGTTTCTCTCTGATACTGTTAAACAGATGAAGAGTGGTTGTGGAATTCTTCCTCCTTCAGTTAAATAACTTCTTCTGAACTTTTAGTGTGAAGTCATTGTGCACGCAGTACCAAGTAAACTATTACGCAAGTCCGTGACATGCAGTTATCAAGGTTCATTGTGTTGGGAACCACTGTTAGCAAAGAGCTGAGAATGTGAACCAATCCGAAACATAACTGACAATTGTCTGAATCAGAACTAAGCTTTGAACCTGCTCTGGAAGAGTGTATTACAGCTTCACTGTGTTCTGAAGTAAGAAACCAAACACCTCTTCCCTCCGAAACTTAACGCTAACACGGGATTGCTACAAAGCTCTCAGCTGAGAGGAATCTGCTCTCTTGATTTCTGATGCGAAGGAGTGACACCATTGTCTAATTTCTGGAGTTAAACCGGAGTTAAAAATGAGTTAAACCATGTATTGCCTCGAGTGTGATCATAAGCATTTTACTGAAGTATTGCTTGTTTTGCTGTGTGGGTCCTCACTGGCTCACTGCACTCAAATTTCAGTCATTTTGTGGAAGTAGATTTCTGATGGCTAAGATCTTTAAGTATAAAGACTTGTAGACTTGATTCTGGTTTGTATGGTACTTATGCTGGACATATAATTAAAAAAAAAAAGTATTTCAAACTGATTCTGAAATAGCTTTCTCTGCAACTATCAGAGAAAAAGCTGCATTGAAATAGAGTATTGAGAGGCTGAAATTACAAGAAGTCTTAACCGTTTGCACAAAACAAAGGAATCAATGACCACCTATCCCTTGCTTGAGTATTTGAGGAAGGCAGAAGGCAACGCTGAACATGACCTGGGTACAAACAATACTCAGTGATGTGCAGTTTGGGAATAGACCATTGCAGTGGAAAAAGTGGAAAATAAAAGGGTTTCAGTGTAAGAACTAAGTTTGGGAAAGCTGGAGCAGCAGGGAAGAGAATGAAAAACCATAGTGACAAGGGAGGTGAACCTAAGTAATTTTAAATAGTCAAATAATAGTGGAGAAGTGTAATCCAATGGATCCAGTTTTGTGTGTGAAGTGCAAAATGCAGCTGCTCTGTTCAGGAGTGAACTGGAAGGCCGTAGCTTACAGCTTATCTCGCTGCTGGCTGTTTGGGTCTGTGGGTCTAGTGGTATCTAAACACAGAGTTATCCCTGAGTATAAAGTGCAAATTATTGTTTTTTGTTTATGGATAACTGTTGTTTCAAAAGCAAGTGCAGCTTTTATGTGGAATAAATAGGTGCTTGTGTGGATACATTGGTACATAAAGAAGACTGGGGAGGAACTCATTTGTTAAATGAACAAATCAGTCTGTGTGAAAATCAGTGCTACTGTTCTTGTCAGTTGAAAATACAGCAGAATCCATAGTTTGGCAGGATTTAATGTGGGTTAGAAGCATATACCTTTTTATTGAAACAAAATCTTTCGATGGAACTTCTTTAGTGTTGTTTCAGTGTCATTTTAACCTTCTGAGACACAGCGAGCAATGGAAATAAAAACCGCGGTTCTGTTCTGCTCCTCTAAGTCATTAGTCCAAGTCTAAAGCCATTCTTTGCTTTGAAGGTCGTGGCCGCCCTCCTACAGAACCTTTACCAGATGGATGGATCATGACATTCCATAACTCAGGCATTCCTGTATATCTGCACAGAGAATCTAGAGTTGTTACCTGGTCTAGACCTTATTTCTTGGGAACAGGAAGCATAAGGGTAAATACTGTCAATTACTTCTACACTGAGATTTAAAAATTAGACACGTTCCTGGAAACAGTTGAGTATTTTTCTGCTTTAGCAGAGTTACCTCCTGAGTTAGAATTATAGTACTTGAGAAATAAATTACTATTTCTTAAGCATGATATGATTTTTTCATACGGTGTTTTGTTTTTCCATTGTTTGCAATGAGTTTGGGGTGGTAAAGTAAAAGAGGTGTTTTGTGCTGCCTTTTTTTTTCCTAGAATAAGGCTGGAGAATGTTGATTTTATTCCACCCTGAAGTACATTCAGGTTGTTTATTTGTAGCCAGAAAGTAGCCTACGATGCGGTTCATGGTCCACACTCACAGAAGCACGCATGTGACGTTCATAAACTAAAGGACTCTGCAGAGACTGGGTTTAATGTTGTGGACTTACACCCCAAGAAAGCTCAGTGGATTTTACGAAAGTATGTAGTATTTGCTTGTAGTTGAACACAACAGAGTCTGAACTCAAAATTGGAAACGCGCTTTGAAGGTTACTGTCAGTGTCACACAGTGCCACGATGCCAAGGTCTTGAGCAGGATGGGACTGATAACCAAAGAACAGCTTGGGGTCAGACCGAACAAAAGTAGCTTCCATCTGCACTGTGTCATTTGCTTTTAAGTTTGTGGTTTTGCTTTTGCTTACCTTGAGGTACTGAGACTTTCTTTATTATTTTATATTTGCAGAAACATGATCCTCCCCTTAGTAGCATTCCCTGCTTGCATTATAAAAAAATGAAGGAAAATGAGGAAAGGGAACAAAATAATGACATAACCCCAAATGGGGAAGTATCGCCCGTAAAGCACATAGATAAATCTTCAGAACTGGACTGCCAAACCGAAGAGCCAGATTCCACTGCTGCTGATTCTGGGCCTTTAGATGAAAAAGACCCCGCAGGGGGAGATGCAGCACAAGGCGCCTTAGGACAAGTGAAGGCCAAAGTTGAAGTGTGTAAAGATGAATCTGTTGGTATGTATGGGAGCTGGGCTCACCTGGATTGCTGTGGTCAAGTATTTGTGCATGTCTTTTGCATTAAATGGCTTTTCTACGCAGTCAGCTATAGAGAGTAACGTTTTTGCTTCTTAGATCTGGAAGATTTTAGACGCTACCTGGAAAAGCGTTTCGACTTTGAACAAGTTACTGTAAAAAAATTCAGAACCTGGGCTGAGAGACGGCAATTCAATCGTGAAATGAAGCGGAAGCAGGCGGAGTCGGAGCGGCCTATCCTGCCTGCCAATCAGAAGCTCATCACCCTGTCTGTGCAGGATGCACCTACAAAGAAAGGTTAGCTCATCTACCCAGAGTTTAAATGTTCGGTGTAAAAGGCTAATTACACTTCTAAGTTTGTCTGGGGGGAAAAAAAAATCCTGTAACGAATCCATTTGTTTCTTATTCCAGAGCTCTATGTCCTTGAATCCATTCTGTAACACAGTAAAGGAAAAATAGTTTCAAAATGTGAAAATAATTTTTATTTAAGGCTTCAGTCATGGTTGACCGTTCCCTGTTGCATGGAGGTGCAGCTGAATTTTAGTCTGTGATTATTCATGAAGAGTTGTTGTGGTTTATTTGCTTTGTTTTCAGAGTAATTTTTTTTTAAGTATTTTGTACATACTTACAACACCATATGAATTAATGTTTTATATACTATATATAATATACTAGTATATATATAATATACTAATGTTTTTGCATGGTGGGAAGTCTCTTAGGATTTGCACCCTGGTAAAAGATTAGATGGGCATGATGCTTTGAATAGTAAAATTAAAGCCTTTATATTACAAATCTTTTGTACTGGCTCCTTTCTGTGTCTCTTAGTGGGGAAAAAAATGAATATAGTCTGGTTAAAAGTATTTTTAAAAGATTAGCATAGAAGTAGATGATCTGGTATAGTACAGGATGATCTAGTGGGATTATTTTTCTAAACTGTTTGATTAAGAAAATAGTTGTAAAACTGAAGTGTTTTGCCAATGAGAATTAACTGTGAGCTGAAAGGGGGGAGCTCTTGTTTATAGTTCTGAAGCATGAGGTGAGTGGTACATAGTGCATGCCGTTTATTACGGGTAATCTTAAAACTTGCTGGATAGAGTTTGAGCAGGCAGGCCTTCCTTGCAGCTTGCAGTTTATTAACTTACGTAATTGTTTGTAGTGGCTATGTCGTCTCTAATTTTCTAAGACCAAA
>VXAV01009090.1:652528-679830 GCA_013399715.1 Alectura lathami | reverse complement strand
GGGTGGGCCTTTCAGCCTTCGTACATGAATGTACAAACAGTTTTTCTATTTTTCTTTAAGGTCTTTTTCAAGATGCTAGGTTAAATGCTGTCTGTGTTTGTCCAAGCATGCCACATGTGTATCCTTTATTTATAAAAGCAATCTCTACAAAGTTGTTCAGATGGTACGGGAGCTTGTTTTTGTTCATTGGTAATGTAAACTGAGGGATGCTACTCTTCAAAACACAAAAATGAATGGAGGGACAGACACGTTTGGTGACCTTGGATTTGTGGTTTTTGAGGTTCATTACCTGAGGCAGTCGCTAGTTATACGCATACCTTTCTTTGTAAGCAACTTATTCTTGTTAATAGGTGGTGAAATCAACGGTAGGATCCCAAGGCATTGGGATCTCTGTATTTATTTTTAAGGGATGTGTGAATGATGACCAGAAAAAGACCTACAAAGGGAAACCATGAGTTTTGTTTGGTTTGCATTGGAAGATGTCTGGAATAAAGCAATAAGGCGGTATAAACCGGTCGAGAGCATGAAAAGGATGCATACTGGAATGGGGAGAAACTTCTTAAAAGCTGAATTGGTGTTACGCTTGTGTAAGCACTACAGAAGTGGGGCATTGATTTACTGTCTTGTTTTGGGCAGCAGATACAAGACTTTTTCCTCACTAACCCAAGGGTAATGTTCAATTTGGCTGCACTGCTAGAGAGCTGCTGTTAGTTGATCACGTGGCATCGGGGGCTGCTAATGAAGTTGAAAGGAAGAGGCACAGGGGCTGAAACAGCAATGCTGCTGGTCTTAGTGGAAATTCTGTGTTATTATTTTGTAAAGAGTGCCGTAGGTTGGAAAGCTGTAGTCAGCCTGGATCCAGCTTTGCCTTAGAAAAGGCGGTTTTGGGGATTGTAGTAATTCACTCAAATGAGTGCACCACAACATGGTGTACGCTACATAAATCTTCAGCAGCGATCTATATCCAGAAAGACTATTTAATTAGTCCCTGATTGTTGTTCTTCAATTGCTAATGCAATTTAGCTGTACTTGCTTCAGAGCTGTCCGGAGTTGCTGAACTTCTGAGCTCTAAAGCTGTTATGCAGGCAGTAGTGGGTACTTGACTCTGTTGCTCTCGGGATGCACGTTACGATGGCATAAGCTGTGCAGGAGCTCAGATATCGCAGTGGTTACCATGGTTTTCTGTCTGTGAAAGTGTAAGTGCAGAATTTGTAGTCTTCAAATGTGAAATCATTATGAAATATTTTTCATAAACACACACTGCTGTGTTTCGATACCTTCCAGTAACAAGGGATACCGGAGCCATGTGCAGGAAAAAAACCTCTTGAATTTTAGATCTAAAGCTAAACGCCAAACAGCTGTTTCCAGTGTACATGTGTGCCTTTCTTGTGTTAATACTGTATGAAATCATGTGATTAGGAAACGCTGCCCTTTGGGCAAGTGGGTAACACGTTCTGTGGAGAAAGGTAGCAGTGCTAAGATGGGAATATGAGAAACACAGATTTTTGTCAAGCCACGTATGAGATGATGTCATTACTTTTTGAAGGGAGGAGTTCATAGAAGCTGACTAGTCAGTGTGCGCCCTGAAAATAAGGTTTCCATGTGCCACTCTGAAATGGCTGCTCTCCAGGAAACCCCTGTATGGACTCAGGCTAAATTAGTAGCAGAATATTCTTAAATGAACAAATTCATTTCTAAGTTGGAGCCTGACAAAGCAAACCTGAAACTGCTTAAATATGTAAGGGCTTTCAGGAGTAAAGTCAGACAAAGCCTCACTCTCTCAGGATTCTTAAAACTACATTGGCATTTACGTTAGCTCTCTTTCATGTCTTCAGGGAAACAATCCAATATAATGTCTATATCAACACAACTTCAGTACAGTGCTGGGAATATGGCAAGCCTGGACATTTTTATAAACAAGTACCATTTTAATTTAAATTCAGATCAATCACAGAAATGCTTTGAAATGGAAAGTTTGAGCTTAAAACTTTTGTAGCTACTCTGATCCCAGTCGGCTGGGAGAGGCAGGTATTTTCTTCTGGAAAAACACTTCCCCTCCTTCTTAGTTTCAAAAGTTATTTGGGATTATTTTAATTGTGTGTAACCTCTCTTTCAATTTTATTTTTTTTTCTCATGAGTGAGATCTCATTTTGCATGTTTAGCTTTCTGTGAAGATTGTTTGCCCTAGCAGTAAGACTCTCCAGATGTGTTATGATCTAGCAATGCTGAGCACCAGTGGTTAACCCCTGTCTGCTCTCAGTAGCAGGCCGAGCCACCTCCTGTGTTCCACCGAACCTCATAACCCAGCCTTAGCCTATGTAGCTTCTTGGCTCCATGCAGCAGGGGGTGGAGATATGTGGACTAAAGCTTGGTTGGCTGTCTCTAAAAGTTTAATGGTTACATTGTAGTATTTAAACTTTAATTTGTGTGCCATTCCACAGTGGCTAATTCCTTTTGCCAAGAAGTATTTCTTGCTCTATGTTACAAAGGCTGGTGTGATAGAGCTAAATGTGGTATCTGTAGTTCAAGAGCTGAAAAATTAATGGTTTCTTTTCTAGCCTTCTGTGTTTTGATTTATAATTCATATCTGATAAATGAGAAATGCACTTTGAGCCAGCTATTGTCTCTCCATTTACTATCTAGGTGTTTGAGTGGTTGTTGTTGTTGTTGTTGTTTTTTAATTCTTCCCTCAATGGATGTTGGGGGGGAGGTGTGGATTTTAGGCCACAGAGTGCTACTGAAGGAGGAGGTTGCCTGACCCGTGTTTTCTTCATGTGTCATTTTCTTTAGACTCTTTGTCCCTGTAATATCTGGCCCCAAGACCTGTGCTGACGTCAAACTATGCAACTGTTGTAGCACACTGCTGCCATGACCCTTGACTTCTATTATTATTATGAGTAAAGGATTTGTAGTTCAGAGAGAGAATTAAAAATTTTATCCCATCTGTTGAGCTGGGGTAGTTTATATGGGTTGATGCAACAATTTTTCTGTATTGAATCTATCCTCTCCGAAGAGACTGACCAATGCATGTATCTTCTCCCTACGAAATTCTGTATTCTTAGGCTATGAATTTACTGGGTCCAGGAAAGCAAGCAGACTTTGGTCTGGTGAACAGGAAAAGAGAAGTCTATCAATTTGCCAAGCAATTGTCCTCCTTGAATGCAGGAGAGCCCTGTTTGGTGGAGTGATGCACTGGATCTTGCTTTTTTACTATGATGAATGTGTTTTGTTCTTTTGTTTGCATATTTCCGAGTGGTGTTATTTATTTTTGTTGCTTTATCTGTTTTGGAAATGAGGAAAAGAGATTTTGAGTATAATATCTACATGGTCTAAGAAAAAGCATCTAATCTAGCCAATTTTATTCTTGGTTCCCCTAGAATTACTGTTCTGTTGGGCTGCTTCTGCCATGGCATAGGTCGAAATATGGCTCTAAACCAGCATGCTGTGCATGCGTGATGGGTGGGTTCCTGCATGTCTGACGAGAGATTGATTCTTTGGGATTGTGAGGCCCGCCAACCGTTCAGTTAGAAAACTTAAGCCTTTAACATACATTCTGTCTTTTAGTCCCAGTTTGACCTCATCTTTTGGAAGACATTTCTCTAGAACAAGTCATGATGTACCAGGATTTTTATAATATTAAAAAAAAAAAAAAAAGGATTTATAGTTATATTGGGATGGTTAAATAAGTTAAATTGAGATTGTTAATTCTCACTCTCTCTTACCATGCCTGTTTTTAAAAACTCGATGAAGGTGTTTAAAAAATTAAAAACATGGGATTAAGCTCATCTAAAGCTAAAAGCTACTTCTGATTTTCTCACGTTCCACTTAATATCTCACTGCAAAGTAATTATTCCCGGATATTCAAACGATTGCGTGCTTGGTTTAAATCTCTGGGAGGGCTCTTGGTTGTCCCAACTGATTGCGTTACTTTAGCTGCTTCTATCATCCTGCACCTCCTGGTCTTTATCCTTCTGAAAGAGGATTGAACTGTCCACTGACCAAGGTCAAGATCCTGTTCCATAACTTAGAAGTGATGAGCTTTTCAACAGCAAAGAAAATTTTTGAACTTTGCTCTTGGAAATGACTGAATCCTTGTGGTTAAAACCTTAAAGAGGAGGAAATATTTTGCTTGAAGGAGAGAGCTAGCAGGAAGACTTCAGTCTAATAGTTATTTTAGCAAAGCGATTTAGGAGGGAAGATACCATACAACGTTGCTTTGAACCTGTGCACTTTGCCATCAACAGATGCCTGAACACACTCTGATCAACTTTTCCTATGGCTGGTAGTCTTTAGATACTTCTCTTCATTCCTTAGTTTTCAATTTGAACTTTCTAATTTTCAATAATTACTTAATCTTAACCTCTGGACATAATTTCTTTTGAATCTGCTTCTACAGTGTGACGGTCTTTTTAAAAGACATCTTGTTTGCTCTTTGTTTTTAGAGTTTAGAAGACAATGATTCCCTTTCAGAAGCAACTTTATCTAACATTGCCAGTCTCTCCTCATTTAATTGGTAGGAGACAGGATGGATAGTCAAGAGAGCATAAGCTACTGTTACTGTGAATTAATCTTGTGATGGAGAAGGATTTAATCTTTCATTTTTTCCCCATCTGAATGTGTAGACGGAGGAAATCTATTTAAGGAATTGGATGCTCATTGGGTGTTATGATTCTGTATGGAAGTAACGCTACGGGGATGTTGTTTTTTCGCCAATAATATAAAAACCACGTCCATCACTTCCCTGATTTTATCTGTGGAGGGAAGCTGCGTCAGTGGTGGTCCAGAGGAATGCTGCTGATTTTTGCAGACCCTTATCTGGGTCTATGTTCAGAAAGCAGAAACCTGTCAAAAGTCAGTAGATTTACACTGAATTTCCAAATTACTATTAATGTTCTAATTAATAATGTTCATCACGCAGATTAACTTTCCTTTTGTGTTTATTTAACTATATCTTGGAAATAGCTTCTTAAAAAATATTATCAGTAACGAACACAGGACTGCGGACTGCTACTGCACTTGGCACATTTAAAATATGTTTACATATTTGAATTCTAAAGCTCTTTATTTCAAAATGAGGAAAATAGCAAGGAAAAAAAAAAAAAAGAGGAATTCCTAAGGGGAAAGTACAGCATGTTCAGGTCTCTTCTGTCATGGCCTATTTTATTTACTAAATATAAAAACTGTTAAAACTACTTAGTTTTAACCAAGTAACCAGTTGTGGCTGGTCTGGATTTCCTTATCCTCCTGCAATTATCCAAAATGTGTGCTTGCATGTGGATACTACAAGGTTTTAGGTGCATTACTTTATAAATGTGTGTCTGTAAATAACCTGCCAATCTCCATTTCTGGATGAGCCTTAAAGGAAGATGCAGGCGCACTGAAACAGTCTTGTTCAGTGACAGCTGAGCGTCACTCTGCTTGCCCGTGTGTGATCACCCTATCAAGAACTGCATCCCACTGTGATGACAGTTTGCTGGAAACCTTCCACAGATTCATTGGAAGTTGGCTGAGCCCCAGTTCCACAAATTAGTGGTCAGAAGAGACTGTTTGTAGGGCACAAGTCTATCCAATTTGTAGTGTTGTCTTGATTCTTTTTTTAATTAATGCTTTAAGAAGTGTGTCAGCAGAGTGCCAAAGACAAGAAATGATCAGCTAAAACATTTTATTGCAGCAGATGATGCTATTCCATATTATCATGGGAACATGGCACTTAAATACAGCAATATTGTTTTTTGTCACTTTTGTTCATTTTATGGTCAACAGAGCTTTAAAATACTGTAAATAGCCTTCAAAACAAATAAACAAATTGCAGATTTTTTTTCCCCTCTCAAATCCTTCTCTATTTTTCCTGAATTATTTTGAAGTCTAGTGGAAGTGTTCTCCCTCCCTCTTTTTTATTTTTTTAACTGCTTTTTTTTTTTTTTTTCCTGTAAGATTGCTTTCTGTGCAGTTTGTCTAAATTAAGCAGGTGGTTGGCAACAACTATGTAAGGAAGTGCAATAGTATGCAGTCCCTTGTAGATCTGTGAGTACAGTCAGAATTAATAAAATCTGTCTGGCTAAATTTTAGTGAAATCATCATTATCTATTATCATAGAGGGCTGTGATCAGTCCACAACAGCTCTTCTCAATTGCTGCTTTCTCCTCACACCTTCCCCTGCTCTGCCATGGGCTCTCCCAGGGCTGCAGTTCCTGTCAGGAGAGCTTGCTCCTATGTGGGCTTTTTTTCCACAGCCCACAATTTCTTCAGGAAAACACCTACTTTTTCTGGCATGAGGCGTCCTGTGGGCTGCAGTCTGGATATTTGCTCCAGGTGGCTGCAGGGAAACACCTGCTTCCCCATGGCCCTTTCCATGGGCTGCAGGGGAATCTCGGGCCCGGCACCTGCGGCACCTCCTTCCGCCTCCTTCCCTTACCTTGGTGCTCACGGGGCTGTTTCTCATACTTTTTACCTCACGTTTTGTTTCAGTGTACTGTTTTGGCCTTTTATTAAAGTGTTTTCCCCTAGGTACCATCAGCCTGGCTGAGGGGCTCACCTGTGCCCTGAGGCGGGAACTGGCTGGAGCCGGTGGGTGCTGAGGCCTCTCCTCACTGAGGTGCTTGCGGCCCCTTCTAGTGGCACCTTGCGCCGTTAACCCAGTCTCCGCCAAAAATAATGATTTCTGTATAGATGTTTCAGCATACAGACAATGGTTGAGAGATCTTCTTGGAGAAGAGCATTAGGTATGTGAAGTTAATAGTAGGTAATATGAGTTTTTATACGTAGGAGAAGGAGGCAAAGCAAGGCAATGGTGGTGACAAGAACAACAAAAAAAAAGCCCTTTTTGTCTTCTTCATCCTCAACTATACCACCAAGGTTAGTCAAACAAGTTGGGAGGAAAACAGATTTTGTTAATTCTTTCTGTAAATGAACTTCAGATTTATTTTTTTTTTTAGCAGCTCTTAAGAAACACTCTCTTCAAAGTAATTGTCTACTGTGAGTGTGCAGTGATGGCTCACAGGTTTATGAAATTCCTCAGAACTTCCACTGTGATTCTGTGAGTCATGTAAATATGACTTCTTCAGATATGACTCAAATATCTTCCATTTGCCTGGATTCCTGAGTAGCTGCTGTTGTGATCTGGGGGTTGTTGGATCCAAGCTGGGCATTTCATTCAGGGGCAAGACAACCATGTGTTAGTTTTCTCTTCTTAATGCCTGGTGAGTGCTGGATTTTGGTTACAAAGCTGAGGTTTTTAGAACAAATTTCCCAGAGAACGTCTCTCTCGCCTCTAGGGGCAAGGGCAGTGTTTGAAGATGTGGAGGCTGCATGCAATACACTAAGTAGAGGGACAAAATGTGAGATAATTAACACATATTCTGTGGGTGGGTTTGAGTAGCTTTGGCAGCTCTAACCTACTGTTAGAGAGGAGAGTATAGAGGAATGGACGAGGAGGAATAGTAATCAGTTAATGGCAGTAAAAGTGGTTAGCTCAAATTGAGTTTCTGGAGCAGAAATACTAAAGCTTCAGCCTAGTTCATAGTAGGTTTTTTGTTTTGTTTTGTTTTTTTTTCTCCCTGCCGTGAGGCACTCCATCATAATTGCCTTTGCTCATACTACACTTGTCAAGAGATGACCCTGTTATGTTCTAAACTCAGTAGGTTGACAGCAGTGTGTTTTGCCATGCCAGAATGGAGGTGGCATGCATCCATTTTCTAGTACTTGTCCTGGTCCGCCAGCTTTTTTTCTTCCTAGTGTAGAGATAATGCCAAACTGTATTGTAACTGTTTTCCCTTTGGCTGATCTTCACAGTGATATAGCTGTAAATTACTTCTGTGTTCTGGTACAGATATGTGAGCAGGTTTTCTTGGCACTTTTTTTCCTGGTGCCAAGAGATCTGGTGCGACTGCCCAGTGCCATCTGATCTGAATGTTCTGGGCAGGGGTAGATATCCCTCACTTAGCACATTTTTAAGTATGATTAGTGTGTATAACCAGTTCACCTTGTGTGCTGCTATACCTCTTGAAAATACCTACTTCGCAAACACTGCATCAATCAGGAAACTAGGGAAAGTCTGCTATAGTATTCTGGACCTTTTTTGAACGCTGTTTTTACTTTTTTTTAACCTGTTTTCTAAGGAAATAAGACCTTGTTACTTTAGTTCATCTGCCTGTTTCTTCCATTCTGAACTTGCAAATCCATTACCTATTTTTATAAAGTTCTGTAATGGCACTGAAATCTTTAAGATGATAAAAGAACTTTCATGCTGGAACACAGGAAAGAAACTATTAATTATTGCCCTATTGGGGGAATGACTTTCATGTAAAATCAGTAGTTTCATCTGGACAGATCTCCAAGTTTGCCATCCTGGTAAGAAAACCATTCAGCCAGGCCTCGAGTATGTTTTCTCTTGTTCCCTTGCTGGGGAGATTTGAAGGGAAACTGGATGAAGCATTTCTTCAGGTGTAATAGATAATATTCTGAAGGAGGGCATAGAGGAATTCTCAATATATATACATACAGAGGAAATATACAAAGGTAGAAGCCATAAAATCATGAGCAGCGACTGCAGTGGGGGTTGGGCTGGTGTTACACAAGGACATGGGATGCATATCCAGGAGAGACATTTGTTCATCTGCGCATGAAATATGTCGTTCCGTGTCAATGTAGACAAGTTCACAGATCACCCGCTTGTGTAATTAGAAGAAACATGTTGAGTGTAAACCCAGCTGAGTGGCCTTTTTGGGCCCCTTTAAAAATACAGAAGAACTGTTTTTAATGCCTATGTTTATTTTTGGTACAGTATTCAGACTGCTGGAAATATGTTTATAGCACAATCTAATGAGCTGAGGCTCGTCTCTAATGTTCCACTGCCTCATAGCTGGATAGAAAAAGCTGATGCTCTCTAAAGATGTGTTTGTGTCAGACACTGGCTTGCACTAACAGTTAATACCATGAGGAGCTGCCTATTTAATACCACCTAAGCTAAGAGCTTGAGGTGCAATTGTTCCTAAGCATAGGATACAGAATGATCCAAGTCACTGCAGCATTCATTTACTTCTGCAGCAGTTAGATTTATGAACACCTCATCTGTACTGTGAACATCACTAGCTATGTTAGGTCATCTGTATTTAGGTTTGATGACTGCATGCTGAGAAGCCATTTTAATTTGCAGTCTACCTGTCTATTACTAATTCCAGGTCAGCCTTGAGATCTGGTTAATGTTTTAGATGCAAGAAACCCAGGTATATGAGAATAATGTAACTGCAGTCCAGTGGAAATAACAGCTCTGCCTGGACACATTTATGTGAGGTGAGAGCAAGCACCTTAGCATGCCGACAGGTTTTCTTGCCACTTTAAATGCAGTGGTTTTAATCTCTTTTTCTTCCCACTTCTTTTCCAAGAGGAAATGCATTTTTCCTGATGCAAGATGGCTTATTTCATTAACTGGAAGACAGTTTTGGAAACTGCATTTTTTGATAGAAATGTCTTCAACAGCAGGAGGAATAACATTCAAGTTTAAATTAGGGGTTTGTTTTGAAACACAAAATTACGCTGATCATTGAACACATCATAGTGCAACACTGGAGTTGTGTCAAACTTGCTTCCTGAAGTCACAGTTGGTTCCCAAATAGTTTTAAAAGCCAGTCTGCAGCACTTGCTTGCCCTGCCCTTTTGAACATCCCTTTGCTTCAGTTGTTCTTGGGTTGCAAGGGGTCAGTGCTCACTCTTGCTTTTTCCTCCAGGCTCAGACTTGTCAGCTTTTCTCCCTGAAACTGGACGATACTGAAAAGTTGGCATTCTCTTCCCTTGCACTCCCAGATCCGAATAACCACCACGGAAGCCTTATTGAAACTTAATCTGCTGTTGGTGCAGCTTGTGTGGGCAGAGCATGGAGAAGTTTGCTTCAGTGCTTTTTGGAATGAAGTGAATGTTTTCCAGTGTGCCTCTAAAAATGCCCCTCTAAAATCTCGTGTTCTCTTTTAAATCTACAAAAAGCTAATATTAGTAATGAACTCTTAAGGCTTGCTGGAGAAGAGAATTGATTTAGGGTATGGAATAACTTCTCCGTCTGTATTTTGGGCACCTCTGCTTAATGTGAGTGGTAGCTAAATCCTTCTGAATTTCAACAGAATATAGGCATTTTAAGTGATTTACAGTTTTTGGAAGCACTGGCATCAAGCCATGACAGTGTTCTAAAGAACTACTTTCTTGAATTACAACTGGAACTAATATCTGCTGGAGTAGTAGCTCTTTGAGTACGTAGGGAAGTAGCTGCCAGGAATATATTGAATATCTGAAGCCCAAATTGAAGGTATTTAGTTCAGTTGGCTCCTTGAATGACTTGTTAGCAAAGCATAAAAATCCTACTGGAGCAAACTCATTTTTTTCTTTCAAAGAACATTTCAGTTCTGTATCAACAGATCGAAGATTAAATGGTTTTATTTGGGGAGGAAGTGTCCTTGTTTGTGCCTGCTGGATTCCTGTAACAGAACAACTCTCACACAAATTGTTTTTGCTTACCTGTAGAACAAACCTGCTTAGGAGGAGCAAGTGAGAAGGTGAGTAAGTACTTGGTCGCTATTCTGGGACTTCCATTTTGCATTGGCAGTTTGAGAAACATACTCAAGGGGGATTTTGCTTCCCAGAAATGATGCCAGAGACCTGTCTTTGAAGTCCTTGGTCTGCAAGAGAGGGAGCCTGTTCTGTTGCATCCTGTTTTGTTTCTGAGGGGAATATGAGCCAGAGTGACTAGTGACAGGTGGAGTGTGTCAGAGGTCCAAATGAAGAGACTAATCAAAATTCTGTTCCTAATGCTTAAACATTTTTACACATTGCCAAGCTATAAAAAAAAAAAAAAAGCCTATCCTGTATTAGATATTTTAAAACGCATTTGAAAAATTAAATGACTGTCTTGTGTCTGTTGCTGACATCAGTTGTTTTTTTTATATGCAATTTTATTGATTTAAGGTAGTGCAATGGAATATTTGAAATTTTAGTGGAATTGTTTTTTTTCCTTGAAGTCTTGACTAAACTAAGTGTCTAAAGTTGTCATGATATTTAACACAAAGAACAGATCTAGTTACAACATGTTGTTTCACATACTTGGACGTTTGGTGAGCACCTAGCAAATGTTGGTTCATTTTCTTTCTTTCCTTTATAATGCAACAAAGAAAGTTTGTCAAGTGATAAACTGCACTGCAATGTTTACCAGTCTCCTCCTCTGGATGTGTGAGCTATTTGTCTCAAGTGGGTGCTAGTAACAGAGGTGGACCAGAACTGCGGGCTTCTGTGCTGTAATTTGCAGCCTCTTCAGTCACCAGTGTACAGCACATGACTCCTATAATCTGTGTATGAAATTTGAAAATGCACACCCTCACAAAGTTATGTTCTTAATGAAAAATATTATTTGCTTGGCTGGAAGTTTGTCTATTCTTGTATCTGCTTTTTGGTGAAAGGGAGTAAGTACTTGGCCTTGATAAGCTCTTGTGCCAAGCGTTCCTTTGGGGGGGGGGGGTTGGGAAACGTTCAGAATATTACAGCCCACAGTTATCTTCAGCAGGACCTTGTTTGGAAAGCAGTTAGATCTTCAAATTAAATTATTGTTGTCCATGGATGGAAAACATTTGGTTTTTCTTCCATGTATACTGCCTTTCTTGTTCAGTGTCTTCATAGTATACTTAAATCTTAAAAGCCAGTATGCTTTTGGATTAATCAATGAAATTGGTTTTAATTGATTGCTGAAAAGAACCGTTTTAATTAAGCAGATGTTGTGTATACCTCAAGAATGACTATTGAGCTGCATGCTCTTAATTAAAACAAAGAGGTTGCAATTTTCATAAAACCTTGGTTCCTCACTCACCAGTTTGGGTAGGACTTCACCTAAGCAAGAGCAGTGGCCAGCAAGGCAGTGCCTTGTCTGTCTGCTTGTTTCACCTCTGCATTCCCCTTATCCTCCACTCAAATTCTCTCTTGCCAAACATTTGATCACCCAGGCATTGGTAAACAAGATCAGGGAACTGATCTGTTCTAAAACTAACCCAAAAAAAGCCTGGCCAACTTTCAGCTTTCCTGCTCGCTACATGGGTGTGCCAGCCCAGAATTTTGCATGAGGAGAGATGAAGGGAGCAGGGCAGCAGTCTCTCTGGCAGTGCTGCTTTGTGCTGTCTTCAAATATTTCTGGAACTGCCATGTTGGTACAATGCATGCTGCTTAGCATGTTGAAAAGTGGGATTTTTTTTTTTTTTGCTATTTGAAACAGTTTTCAAGTTTATATCCATTATAACCTTTCCGTAATAAGAAAGGCTAAATGTTTATCTTTTCATAGCTTCTGGTCCCTGATTTTTTCAGGGATGGCCTCTACAAATAATATAATTTCTCAGAACCTTGGTAAGTGTTATCTCATAAATTAAAACGGGTTATTACTGCCTGGCAATGTAGCGCGTTAACCTTGTGAGCGTTCATCCTACTAAGAAGGTGGCATTCTCTTAGAGTCTTCAATAATTAAAATGCTGTTATTTAATTAGTCTCCTGAACTTTCTCTCAGAAGCCATCAGTACGAAGAGCATTCTCAGTGCATTATCCACTCTTTTACTCTTTACAGCTGAGAATCTAGAGCTTGGCTCTTGCAGAAAACCATTAAATTGATGTCAGAACCATTGCCTCTACTTCATTTTGAGAAACAAAATACATTCACAGGCAATGTTAACAAAAGTCAATAGCAATCTCTTCCCCGTTTGTTGCCATCTCTTGCAAATGCTCCATGATTTCAATAGCACAGCTCCTGCAAGGGAGTAGCTGAGTACCCAGGCGATGCTCTGCCGTGTCAGCAGTCTCCCAGAGACTGCTCTGGAGGTCCAACTAGAAAAAGACACTGAGTACAGTTTGCTGATGGCATAACCAGGAGATGTGCAACCCCTCTTTTGTTTGATATTTTAGAAATGTAGAAAGTAAGCCAACAAAACCAGTGACGTTCTCGATTCCATTTAAACTGCATCCTTCTCTACAGGATCAGGTGCTTTATCTGTAAAGGAAAGGTTTGATCCAGAGATGGTGTCTGGATGCAGGACCTGAGTGTGTGCTAGGTTTGAGGACAGCACTAAACGGGAGGAGATGTTGGCTCCTTCAGGGGTACGGGGACCTTGCAGAGAGATCTTATTAGAGTAGAGGCTGGGCAGTCACCAACCACGTGAAGCTGAACGAGAGCAAGTGCTGGATTCTGCACCTGGGGTGCGGCAGCCCTGGTTGTATGTACAGACTGGGAGACGAGAGGATGGAGAGCACACAAAATACAGATTATTCTTCTATTCTTTTCTGGCCAGCTTGGGATGTTTTGTCAACAGGAGGAAAACCATCTCAAAGCAAGACTTCAAGCAGTAAAATATATACTAGCTTGAGCGTGTTGAAGATGGAAGCAAGGAATGAGGCTATTCAAAACTGCCATGGTTGTAGGCCATTATTTAATGATTGGCAGGAACTGGTTTAGCCTGTGCTGCTTCTGAAAAAGACGGCATACCTTTTACCTTGCTGTGGCCCTTTACTCCGTTCTGTGCCAGCACTAGTCCTCCTGTGGCACAGTGTTCTAGATGTTCTAGATGTCTTTCCCTGATCCAGTTTGCTGTGTAGCCAGTCACAAAGAGGGTTGGACTGCTCTCTGTAGTTGCCACTGGTGCTGGGATCGAGCTTCTGTGAAGCTCTGCCCTGAGCCTCCCTTGTGCACTAAGGCACTATTTTGTGGTTTAAATTATAGGTTGCAGTGACAAGCTACCTTAATCACAATTATCCACAACGTTTCCATTATAAGACCTTAGTTTTTAATTCTGTGAAACTAGCCATTTGGGTCAAGCAATCTGCTTCCTGCTGAGGGATTTTGTGCGCTTAGGCGAAAACAGAATGACGTCAGGGAAAAATGTTTTGCTTATGGGAAACTTCAAGTTTAGGGAAAGTAAACCAGGAACTTGAAATGGGATAGCAAGTTGGCCCTTGTGCTAGGCTTTTTTTAATCTTCTCCCTAAACTTGACCAAGTCTTTAAATCTTCACAGAGAGCAGCAGACCCTCACCAAGCAGGGTCTGCTGCCAGAGAAGCTCTGCTGCCCAGCCAGGGCTGCCCTGTGCCCAGGAGCAGCTCTGCGCACCGCGCAGGAGGCATGGGGCACTTCTCACCTGGCCCCGTACTGAGCCTTTGGATCTTGCTAGCTCCAGAAACGAGAGAAGAAACATTTTCTCGTATGTTTTCTCAGCGCAATTAGGGAATGTGGCAGGGGGAACATGAAGACCCAGAAGAGAGCTGGGTAAGCTGTTTTCAGTTCGTCTTGTAGTGATTGCAGTCTTAGTTTTGAGAGCAATATAGTATACTTGGGACCCTGAGTGCTGCCAGCTTCACGTTATGTTTGCATTGTGGCTTGCGCTGACTGCAACATGCCAGCATCCCCAGAAAGTTAGGTTCTAGGGGGCTCATGACATTTTGGGTTCCTATCTGCAAAATCAGACTGAGATGGAGAGATTATAACTCCTAGGGGTGTCATAATGATAAATGCTAATGTTAGTGAAGCGTTCATATGAAGTTAATTATAACAGAACATCCCAGAAGGAGAGCAATTCTATATTGAGCACAGAATGTGCATAGCGTGCAACAAATATGGCCTGAGGCCACACGTTGTCTGGGTACAATGAAAAGAAATACTTTAACAGCTACCTGCTCAGCAACCGTCATCGGTGCTTAAAGCAGCAGCAGCCCTGCAGGGGATACAGACAATAAAGAGATTAAATTTGGCCCTCTTATTATATGCAAGGGACTTTAAAGATTCATGGACAATTTTAATGTGGCAGTCCTATTTTATGAGCAGTTGCCCTTATGCCAGTGTTGTCACTTTAATATATTAAAAAATATGATGGCAACTATCAGTGCCAAGTTGAAAAAATAAGCCCTGAGCTTGGGGCCATGCTGCTTAAAATTTTTTCTCAGTCAGTTACTAGTTTGAGGAAGGTGAAAAATCCAATAGTGTATCTGTGGAATGGAAAAACCTAAAGGTTGGTAAGCAGTTTGGGTTGCCTTGAATTGATTTAGGTTGCTCCAGTGCATTTTTTCACTTTATTTTTCAAACCATTACAGCTGATCTCAGTGCGAGTAAGTGATGTTACTGCATGCAGAAATATTAGGAAAAATGCCTGCTTTCCCAGGAATTACAGAGAATTCTGTTCGCCTCAGTACACAGCCTATTTTTACAAATAGAATTATGGGTTTCAGTTTGTTGTGGTCACATTTCTGCAACACTGACTTGGATAGTTCCATCCTTCACTTCCAAAAAAGGGGATTATATGATGTATTAAGCAGTAAGCAGTATCATAAATTTAACAGTCTTATATTTGAAGAACAGAACCTTGGGCTTCTATGCATTCTCCATGAATGTTTAATATTTTACAAGTTTGACTCTTTTGTAATCCTTTATGACTTTATATGTTGTGTTTTTATGGATTTGAGTTCAGAAATTGATGGCGGTTTTTTATATCTTCAAATAGATTGGGTGAAAGTAATTATTATTATTTTGAAATAATTACAAGCATAGCAACTATTTGAGACAGAAATAACTGAGATTTCAGATTCTTGCATGCAAAGCTATTCATCAATGAAATAAATCAGTCACTGATGGAAGAGGGGGGAGGAAGTAATCACCATGCTTTTATGGCATAATAAAGCAAGGAGGATATTGTGTCTTAAAGGTCCTAGTGCATAAATTTAGATTTTTTTCCCCTCTAATATTTTTAACTAAGGATCAGGAAAAAAAAAAAGTATATATACATGCACAGACAAATGGTATGTCTCTTAGGCTGTGAGATAAAATTAAAATTACATTTCTTGCCTAAATATAATAGCCCATGTTTTATAAAGAACTTCTGAGAGGTTTTCTGAATGAAGAAATATATGGTGAGAAGGGTAAGAGAGTTTTTTTTTAAAAAAAGATCAAATTTGTTTTAAAAAATCTGAATTTCATCAAAAACAAACTTAGGAAGGTACTTTGTTCTTGCAGGAATTGAATAGGCGTTGGTGGCAGCAGTGGAAATGGTGGACAGGAGCACAGCATGAGGACATGCTGCTGGGAAAGTGTTCTGAAATAGTATAATTAAAATTTCTTTTTTCTGTTGCAAGAAAGAAATTTGAATGGTTTGATATTCAGACCTCTGTATATCCTAACATTTGTTGGTTTGCATTAAGAGAGCTGTGGGTTTCTGTCCGGATTGATGGCTGTTGCCTGCAAGACTCCTGTCTGCATGAATAACAGGCCATGTACTTTAAGTTTGTCCTTTCCCCAAAGGATGGAAGAAAATGTTTGGATCATGTATTTTGGAAGATAATTACTGCTCTAAGCAACTCCTCAAAGTCAACACTTAGAATTGACACTGTTCCATTGACTTAAGCATAAACATCTGAAAATTGTTACGATATTGAAAAAGAACACCTCGACCAAGAGTATCTGTTGTGAAACAGTCATGAATTTTAAATCATGTTTACTCTTCTGTTTCTTTTCTCTCTGTGAATATGAGTAAAGTGTTCAAATTTGGATTTGTAAGCCTTTAAGCTAGATGTAGTCAGGGAAGGATAATTCTACCATGGGACAACTTTTAAGGCATTGAAATCTGCTTTTGTTTTCTCGGAAAGAAAACTTTCCGAATGAAACACAGTATGTTGTGGGAAGCCAGGGCCCCGTTCAGACAGACGTGGGACTTTTCAGTTAGTCTCCTGCGTGCCTGGAGCTCAGTCTTAATATAAACCTAATACAAACAATTACAAACTTAAAACCTGTTTTTGCTTCAGCAAAAATGCTGAACTGGAATTGGTCAGTGTCATCATCTTCGAGAGCAAAATGAACTAAACTAAGCACTGCCTTGATTTCAGGAGGATTTATAACAGTTTCTCGTATTTCTTGCTTGCCTCTCCTCCCTCTAATGTTATTTATGCGTGTAAAAGCCCAGTATGTGTTGTATTATCTCATCAAAGAAAACTTACTCTAATCTCTTTTGACAGGGGAAGCGGAAGAGAAGGGGAAAGGAGTCTGCATACTGTACCTTTAGGAAAAGATTTTCTGATAAACTTCCTACATTCTCAAGCAAATGCAAGCATGCAGATGAATCTTTGTCTGCTTCCTTGGCTTCCCGAGCTGCGTGCTGTACATGTAGAGCTGTTTTAAGTTCAGCACTGCTTAAACCTCCCTGGCCCCTTTTTATGCCTTTTTTTTTTCTTATTAAGTAATAATTCATAACAGGATATGATGGTGTTGTCCGATCTGGCCGCACCTAATCTGTGCTGGGACACACTGACTTCATTCACTGGTAGGCATGGTGATTATTAGACAGTTTGTCACCACACCCTGGAGTGTTTTATTGCAATCATGAAGTCGTTCAGTTAAAGGAAACATCACTTTTCTTGAGGAAAAAAAAAATGGCAACTTTCTGCTTTTAAAAGAGCTCATTCCAGGAATGTGTAGCGTAAAAATTCCACGGCCTGAAATAATCATTGAGCTTGTACTGAATATACAAAGGATTGCATGGCCATTTCCACTGAGTAACAGCATACCTCAGTGTTTTAAAATAATTACCTTGGTTTGCATAGTGGTGAATTTTTATTTAACCTTGTGTAGAATGGCTGAAGGGAGGGCTCGTGTTTCTCCCCTTCCTCTGGCATATAGAAAGGCTTTTTATTGTGTGAACTTCTTTGTGGGCAATCCAGAAGGGAAACTGTACAGCTTTGGAAGTGGAAATATTTTACTTTTTGGCTGGGAGGTTGTTCATGGCACAGAGCGACACTGGAGGCTAAGAATATAAAGAGCTCATGCCTATATTTGCTTACTAACACTGTTAACTGGGTCTCAAACGCCATCTTGATGTATAACACCTTTCTACCTGCTGTTAAAAGAAGTCTTCAACTTAATCAAAAATGAGAATAAGAGCTGTCGTACTTTGCAAAGCACCCAAAGTGGCTGATGAGTGACCAGGTTTCTGTCTGAGGTGTTTTGAAACTCAGGCTAGTTGAGTGGAGTCAGTGTTGGAGACACTTTCAAGTGGTGAAGTTAGGAGGAAAGACCTTTTTGGGACAATGTAAAGGAAGAACCATATTAAGACATGCCAGTTTTTTATAGTGAGTGCAGCTAGGCTACTGAAATGCTTCCCCTTGGTTGTAACAAGGGAAACTGTTTAACACTAACAGCTGGAGGTGTGCATTTCCTGTCCAGTAGGAAAGGACGTGAACTCCAGCTTAAAGCTGGCTTGTGGGGAGATGCTTGTGTCAACTGTGCAATTGTGCAGCCAGCCATGGAAGGTGTTTTCCTGTATCTTTTACTCCTGGCTTCATCCCATCTTGTTGATGTGTCAATACTGAGGTTCCAGAAGAGTGCAGGGTAGCTGGGCAGCAAGAAAATCTCCCTAAAGGCAGCTTGCTCTCTGTCTTAACTGAGTTTAAAGCATGGCGGTCAGGTAACCCGATGTAGAGCCACATCTGATAGAATTTGATCACCCTGAGAGTCCTGTATATGTAGAAGAGGAAGGAGGAGGAAATAAAGCACTTCACAAATCTGAGTAGTGATGCAGGTCTTTCAGTGAAATTTTCTCTCTTTCTTTGTAATGTATGTGTATATATATATATATAATTCTTTTTTTCAGAAGGAGCTGGCAGGGTTGATAAATAACTGTTTTAGCCTTGTGTTAATGGGGAGATCACTCAAGTAATTTATTGCTCTTGTCAAAATCTAGTTCTGCTGACTCTATGCTGAATATCCCCTACCAAATCCTTACATCTATAAAATCCTTTCCCTACAAAATTCGCACAGGAGAGAGAGCATGCTAACATGGACTTACTGCCATTTGTTGTGGATCAGTCCCATTTCCTCATTTGTTGTTGATAAAATGAAACGTAGAAGCCAAATATGTTTGCTATGCACATTTGGCATATTTAAAAGGCTATTTTTGTAACAGGCGGAGGAGAATGAAGAAATCATGATTGGGATGTGGAGAGGCAGCAACAGCGCGACTGCTTTGAGGCTAAGTGGTGGGGTTGGATGGCGTTGATCTTACTGCACTTAAAGTCTGTCTGCACCACGATCAGGGGAGCAGAGGTCTCCATCACTGCGAAGTCTGCCTTGTCCTTGCAGTCAGCTGTTTCCAGCAGCCAACCTGTTTCATGCATCCCTGTCCATGGGCAATCACTTTTCCTATGAAGAGAATGTAAAAGAAGACAAGATCTTCTCCCCTGTCTTCCAGCCATAAGGCAATGTCCAGCTCCTCCACTGCACTTCTCCACCCAGACACAGGAAGGCTCATTCCCCACGTGGCAGATCTGCTGAGCAGAGGCCGTGGCACAGCGCAGCTGAGCTTCCTGGCCAGTTTTCTTCTCAGGAATCTTGACTGGCTGGAGCGATTAAGCAAAAGATGCTTGCACACACCTGGAAGATAACATCCGATGGGTGCTGTGTAGTATTTTGGCGGGCTGCCACTTCTTCAGTGCTGTAGGTCCTGTAGATGCCTAAGCTTGAGGCTGTCTGACTGTAAAATTAACTCTTGGCAAAGAAGTCTCTCTTCATGTTAAGTGTCTGTGCTACCTAACTGTAAATCACAGAAATTTCCAGAACTACTGGTATTTAAGATAATTTAAAGCTTTCCGTTCTTTTAAAATTATTATTTTTTTAAAAAGTAATTTTATACTTCTCATTTCTCAATCAGCGTAAAAAATACTGTCTATAGAGTGATTAAAAAAAAAGTCAGGAGCCTCACAGTGCTTGTATACAGTAAGGCAGGAAATGGACCTCCTACGTGTGTGTGCAGGTGTGACCATAAAATGCTTGAATGCAATTCTTCATTTGAAATGAGTTATTCTAGTAAAAACCCTGGAGAACCAGAGTATTTTGGAACCAATAAGAAGTTAAACTTGGCAGGGCTATGCTTTGTGGACCCCGTGGTCCCCTGCCCCTTCTCTAGCTTGTTTCTGCTCTGTAAGTTAACTGATGCAACTTTTTTTTTTTTTTCCCCTTAGGTTACTGAAGGCTGTGTGGGCCGAAGGGAGCTCATCTTTTCCTTCCACTTATGATTTGCCTTATTAGGAGGCAATTGGACAATTTTATACTAGTGTGCGACTAATTTTGGACCATTTTTTTTGTAACACTTTTGTCTAGAGAAACAACAAAAGAATTCCTTGGTCACAAAAAAAAAAAAAAAAAAAGTCACACTGTTTTCTTTACTACTTTCCAGTATATTCCTACTAAAGGGCTTGATAAAGGGCCAGAGAACGATCTGGCTTTATTTTGCTTCGCTGTTTAACAGCGTAAGTGTGGAAGTGGTTTGATTGTGGTTTTAGTGGAATGATTCCTCAAAGTTGGCCAAAGTACCCTGGCACAGTTGCCAGTTTCAGTTTGAAGATGCTTTTGAAGATGCTTCTACTAGATGTGCTCCATCTAGGAGATGCATCAAGTTGTCGGTTTGTTTCACCTTGCATCTGTCTGCAGGAGCTGGTATTGCAGCTGCTCACACAGAGCTGTAGCCGTAACGCAGCTTAACACTACATTTATAGAAGTATGTATGAGAAGTAGGTTTTCTGGAGGGAAACTTCATGTCAACAATTATTTATGTTTAGGGAAAGGAGAAGAGGTGGTGCAGTGCTTTGCTGTTGCATATCCACTGGAAGAAAGAGCTTAACTCTCATAGCGAGCATTTTGTATTAGCACCACTGCGTCCATATACCTCTGTGCCAGCCAGTCCGCTGCAAAGTTCACTCTGCGTTCTTAGGGGAGCTAAATGGTATTTTCTTTTCTGGCAGGATATTTTGTCTAGTCTTTGGCAGTTCATTTTGTGTTGGAAATGTAGCGGTTCCTTCCTAGGGCATTCGTGATACCTAGGGCGTTTGCAGTGATACCTTATTATTTAGATGTGGGAGCACAAAGAACATGGGTGCGAAAGAGGGCCCTGCTTCAGTAGGACTCTAAATCGAGTGCATAGGTGCATTATGGGGAGGCTGTTTTTTCAAGATCCCTAACAGACTGTAGTTGTGAAGCTTTCTAAGCAAATAAAAAGAACACTGCTTTCTGAAAGTGGGGTCTTTTGTCCAAGTTACCGGTTTGTAAAATGTTTCACAATCCAAATATGTTACTAATTTAAAAAGATTTTTACAATGTAAGCTTTTCAGAAGTTTTATTTGTCTTGGTTCTTATTTATTGATTCCATTTAATGTCAAGGGTAAAATAAATACATTTCACAGGTACACAAAGTTTTTTTGTGTGTGTTCTCAACCTATAGTTAGGAGACACCAGTGTGACAGCTGACAATATGCTTTGGTTGTTGCTTTTTCAGTAGGTACTTGGAAATTCTGCCCTTCCCAAGAAAAGTATGAGTTTTCACATCTTGTTGAGCTTTGGTTTTGATCAGCAAATGGTGAGCTTGCTTTTGGCCTGTGAAATATCTGATCCAAAGCCTACTGAAGTTAATCAGAGTGATTCCAGACATTTTTTAAGAGTTCTGGATCTGGCCCATGCTGTTAGCAAAGAGGCAGATGATGTTTAAGGGCGATAGTTTAGCATCTGTCAGTTCTTGTTTGCAAGGCCACATCTGGATTCTTGTAGCTTGCTCCTCCTTCATTTTAGACTTCGGTCTCACTCCTTGTGGGCCAGGCTTATGTTGTTTTTCTTACTCCCATCCTTCCCTTCTTGAACAACTGCCATTAAGTAAATTGAACAAAGTACCACTGTATAACACAAGACCTGCCAGAATGTGCATGTTGTGGGTTTCTTTGCATGTTTTTCTTGTATTTAAATTTGTGAAAGGTTTTTGCCAACATCTGCCTCCTGTGTCTCATGTATTTGCTGTTTTTCTGAGATAGTGGAGGAGCGTCTCTAACAAAGAGCACCACAGATGTAGCTACAAAACTGGCAATTTACTCACTTGATGGAGGGAAAAAAAAAAAAAAAGCTATGAAACAGTCTGCCCAGTTGCTATGTTAAGGGAATAATTTATCCTTTTCCTTCATATCAGATTGTTTTGCAAGTATGTCGTAAATGGGAGTGTGTTTTTAGGACATGTTTTAGGAAAATGTTTTCTTATCTGCGTAGGACTGATTAGCCAGGCCAATTTCATTTTTTTTCAGGCCAGCAGTTTCTTTGTGTTCAAGTAGGCTTGGGTCTGAGTTAGTGCCTGTCTTCAAAGTGCATCTGAAAATTAGAATTTCACGAGGTATCCGTGGCAGTGCTGAAACACCTGTGTACATTGTCACACGTGTCATAGCACTTGCTTTAAGCAGGCTCGGGGATAAAATTAGTTTATAGATGTGTTGGATGGGGGAGCCAGGAGCTGCTGAATCCTCACGCTTGTGACAGGCGGTGAATGCTGAGGGCTGGTGAACATGGTGTTTATGTAAGGCTCTTAGAGGGGGAAACTGTTGCATAAGCACCGCTACTCTGTATGGCTGAAGGTTGTTGCCCTTGAGCTTCTGACTGAGCTTAGTAACTTCAGGAGAGTTTCTTAGGTAGGTTTAAGGAGCATGTGGCTTCCCGATGCACTTGCTGTTCAGATGCTGGATGTTTGGAGGAGGGAGGTGGGAAGGAAGAGGAAGGAATGCAGAAAATATCAGAAAATACTGCAGGGAAAAATTACTGCAAAATTTGTAACTGTCAAAACCTTTAAATAGCTTGCTGTGCCAGTAAAGCAGCAGCTGAAATGAGTTGCTGCGGAGCTCAGTTCCAAGCTGCCTCAGTGTTACTAAGGAATGAGGAGTGATCCTGTCTCTCACTGTGGCATGTACTGCTTAAGGAAGATTCTCTGGTTGGGGTTTAAATGGGCCATGAGTAGGACCCAGCTTCTAGCATTAAGATTTTTGGAATCAGAGCCCTTGAGAAAATGGCATTTTTGACTTCCTGGAGCTTGTGAGACACTTGAGTAAGGTTTTAAGGTGACTGAGAAGGGAAGCAGAAAAATCAGCATCCCTCACTAGTGTTTTCAATGGTTCGTGCTGCATTAACGTGTACATGCACAAGTGTGCATATGTAAATGCACACAAGGAACCCATAACAGAAGCAGGACAATTATGCCTTGTTCAGAAGAGTCAGCACTTTAATTTCTTCTCCTCATCTCATGTACAGTGAAAACCCATCAAGCTTGGACCTGCTGTTTCTCTCTACTTTTGTTTTGTCCGTTACTGAAGCTAAGCCAGCAAAGCTTGTTGTTCCCTTCTCCCACTGCAGGTAAATTGTCACCTAAAGAACTTGGGGATCTGTGAGCAAAAGCCATGTCCAATAGGAGGCAGTGCTTTGAACTGTATGGGTATTTGACTGGAGTACTGAAATACTCTAGAAGTATGTTTGATTTGGAAAAGGAAATTGTGTTTTTCTCTCTTGGTAATAAAATTTCTGGGGTGGTTTTCTGGACTTGGGCATAAAGCATGCCTGAGGTTTATGCCAAGGTAAGTGGAACTACTGTGATCCCATGGGAAATGTAAAACTGGCATGGCCTCACTTTAGCAGGTGTGTAAGGTGCTCTTGCTTTGTACTGTGCCATTTGACTTTGGTCCAGAGCAGTGCGGGATGATGTGGATTTTGGTGGATGTTGGAACAATGTGCAGGACAGGAAACTCAGCCAAGAAAACTCTTAACAGCTTTTCTTCTAGCAGTCATGACGTTACTGGACATAGACAGTAATTGTTTTTAATATGCTTTTTAATTGTTTTTTTTTTTTTTTTATGGATTGTGCTGCCATCAGATTACTCATTCTCTAAGAGTTGAGCTAATGGGATCATGGAATGAGAACGATATAGGAAGCAAGGAGAAATAATTTAAAATACAAGTGAGCATGTGCTGTGAGGGTGCTGTCTGGCTGAAGGAAGGATCAAGGCTGTATGTGCGTGAAGCTGTCTGCCAGCAGCTGGGGGCTGGTGAGCTGCTAATCCAGGGGCTGCACACAGCCGGCTCTGGAGCTCCAGGCTTTTCTTGGCAACAGGATTTTGAAGCATTTGGAAAAGAATGGGACTTGCTCTTCTTGTGTCCTTGAGGAGTGACATATGCTGTATATCATGGTTGGGCTGCACAAAAACTGGGAAATTCTTTTGGAAGGAGGACAAATAAATATTTAGCACACATGAAAGTTAAGTGTAGTGTCTCTATATGTATGTAAAAGAGTAGAGGAAAGCATGTGTCTGGAATATGTGTTAGTGGTATTTTTTGTCAGGTAGATCTTAATACTAATACTCTCTAATCAATCAGCATGTGCGATGTCCTTGTGATTAAATTGTGCAACATTTGGTAAAAAGTCAGGCCTTTGGCCGAACATTCAGCAGAAGTGTAGGGAGAGGTGGGCTGGTCTGGGCAGTACTAGCGGGGCAATCCTCTCCTGCTGCAATGAAGAATTTACCCTGCTCTGCTCTCAGATGGTGGGGCTTGGTGTTGGACTGCCATGTAGGTGTGGAGGGAGTATTTCATGGTGAGGTGGGGAGGTCTAGCAACAAGGCAGTTTGAACTCATATGCAATTCTTGCCCTCTCCATGGGGAAGGGATATTCAAATTTTTGCATGAATTGAAATTCTCCATAAATAGTGGCTTAAATCAGAACATGCATTTCTGTGCTGACAACGTTCAGCATCTGCTTCTGCTTTAAGCTGGGGCTGAAGAGACTTGGCAAAAAAAACAGCCTTTGGCATCACACTCACGGGGAGCTAATAAAAGGCTGTAAATCGAGCAAATATAAGGGCCTCTTCACGTTGACGTTTCCCTTTGGGAAAGTAGTTAATAGGGATGGGGGTGAAATTTTAAAGAAAACATGTGTGTTGGGAGACTGAGTGGATCTCAAACGACAGAGGAGCAAAGAATGTATCAGTGCCTTCTGGTGGAGTATAAAATGCCTAGTTTTTAGAGGTGGAGCTGGAAGTCAGAAATTCTGTCCCAGACTCTGCTGCCTACTTGACATATGGTTTAGCCTATGGCATGTCTTCCATTTCTGATGAATCTTTAAGTATGTTCTGTTGCTGGATGGAACACATGGTATTTATGTTTTGACAGCGAAACATATACCATATATTTGTGTGCTTGGACACTAATCTTCTGAAGAGAAAAACAAAACCCAGACTCAGCCATGATGAAATCTTGGCAGCAAAGCAGACCCAGATGAACTGCATTTTGTATGCAGTACAAAAAAGCTTCAGTTTCCTCTTCCCCTCCTCTGGCTGAGTAGCCTTAACACTTTCCAGCAGATAGTTTGCTATTGCTTTCAGGCTATTTCACAGGCTGCAGCTAGCTTTGTGCCTACATTCAATATTCTGTTGGTGACAGAATTCCCCTGATGCTTGTAAGGAGAGTCCATGCATGTGAGATGCTACAGTACAAGCAAGCAATGGAATTTTTAAAAGAATCACTCCTGGCTAAGATTCAAATTGTCTATAATGAGTCCTAAAACACTTCAAGACTGTATATGTTTTTAGAGTGCATTTTTCAGAAGAGTGCTGTTTCATGAGTGGCACTACAATGGAAATGGTCAACAGCGGGTAGAATTGTATCTAGAGAAATATCATCTGCAAACTGATTTATTATTTCTGCTTTTGCAAGAGTACTTTTATTCAAGGAGTATCCAGAGCAGTTTCAAGCAGATTTGAAGTAACTGAGATCTGTTGGGGGAAAAGACAGATATAGTTGAAAATAGCTTGAAAACTCCATGTATTCTCTCCTGTAAATCCCTGATGTAGCCAAGGCTTTGAACTGAAGTCTTCAGTTCTAGCGGTGGGATTGGAGGCAGGTCTTGTTCTGTAGTCAGCTTTTTGAGATTGCTCTGGAAGGCTGATGACACACTGAGAAAAAAGTGCATTAAAAGAAGACCTCTGCAAAACTTATGCTTCTTGTAAACTCTGGCTTCAGTTGCTGAAGTCTTTGGCATGCATTAGACCCATTGACTCTAGTGGGATTTAGCAAGCTCTTCACTGTAACAGAGCAGGCTTGCTGGCTTTTGGTGAGCAAAAAGGAGCTGAATTAATACCTTTTCTGGCAGTGTGTAAAGTACCCAGGGAGTTTGTGTGGGCATTAGGAGTAGTGACTGGTAATTACTCGAGCTTCCTAACCTAGCAGAGACCCTGCATGCCTGATTCATCTTCTGCCTGTGGAATGAAGCAGGGGAAGGTGCCGGGCTGTGGGGGCTGCAGTGTGCGGAGCTTGAAAGGAGTCTCAGGGAACAGATCAACATAACCAGCTGCTGCCTGCAGACTGGGAGAAAAACAAGGCTTGGCTGACTCAATAGCAGGAAGTACATGTTTTGTGTAGGTACCACATAATACGATTTCTTCAATAGGTTTCTGTGGAAGTTTGCAGTTTACCCTGCATTGTGCTGAAGGACTAGCTCAAGGCAGAGGCAGGACGCCTGTATTTTCAAACAGCTCTATCCTGGAGGCTAGCACTCCACAGGGTATGTTTAAAAAGGGTCTTTTTTTAGAAAGTGTGGCTTCATTCTGGTGACAAAGTTCTGCAGAACAGCACAGAAGGGTGTATTAGTGGGAAGGGTTTTGATTAGCACTGCTGACCAGCTTTCTAATGTTTCAGACCTTAATGTTCAGCAAAGCAAAAGGTCTGCTTTGTGATCTAGCACAGTAGAAGTTGCATATTCATTTTATAATATACCATGCGATTGAGGAATAGGAAGTTTTGTCTGCAGGGAGTGCAACACTTAAAAGAAGCTTTTAGTGAAATTTAGTACTTTGAAACATAACTGTGGCTCCTTTTCAAATCCCTAAGCTTCATGCTAACCTCCAGTTTTACTATACAAATTACTTACTGGCTGGGGGTCAGCAACACATTCTAGTTACACAGTTATTTGGCAGTGTTTAGTTTTAACTGCCTGGATGGCTGAAAACTGAGGGCTTTATCATAGGTTTCATCCTGGGATTGGTCACAACGCTACCAGAGATGTGTCAGGTTTTCTGCTGTGAAAGTTGCTAGTAAAAGTGCTGGAGCATGTTTTGGCCAACTCAGAAAACATTTGAAAATCTCATCCAAAAAACAGAGCAGTGCAGTCTGTTATTTTTGTGAGTTCGTGGGTGGATTTGCAGTGCAGTCGAACAAACTAAGATCTAGCATAGGCTTCTGAGCCTCTGTAGTGATTCTGATTCCTTGAGAATGCAGCAATTATTTTGTCTTTTTGTAAACTGTTGCAAACACTACGGATCCAAGCCTGTTCCTTGAATGGAATTATCCAATCGGAATTGCTAGGCCAGGTGGGATTGTTCAGCATCCCCATCTGTGCTAGGTCTCTTTCAAACTGTTAGATCTGGGAAAAGCTGATTAGGCACTAAACTGCTATCCTGCAGGCACAGCGATTGCGT
>VXAV01009090.1:625976-652503 GCA_013399715.1 Alectura lathami | reverse complement strand
TCAGACCGAAGGCTCTGACTGTGCTGTTTAACTGCAGAAACAGAGACCGCAGGGTGAGAGATCCCAGGTGTCACAGAGCTGAGCGGGTAATGCGTTTGGAGGCGAAACTCCTAAATTAGCTCTTATTTAGCTAGCTGCGTATTTAAATAGATTTAAACTTTGAAAGCAGATCAGAGTGAATTTTTAGAACATTTTCCAGTGACATCAGGATGGCTAGGCAAGATTCTACATAATATTGCTTGTGCTTTTGGGTGAAGATGACCAGTAACAAACGTGTGTTTTCTTACTTTCTCCCTCTCTCTTCCTACTCAATGGACTTGAACTCTGGAAAAGGGCTAAATAAATCCTCTTGAACATTAATCTCATCACTCTGAAATGGTGTCCCAAACTCTGCTTCAACCTTTGTAGGATTCTGAGTATTCATCTGTTTCTTCAGAGAAGATCTGTATCTCTGCACTTCATTCCTAAATGAAGGTAAATCTGTTTCTGAAAACCACGCAGTACCCGATGGGCTTTCTTTGACACTAAATATCAGTCATATGCATAATTGAATATTCTACTTCGGGAGTTTGTACCTGAACCAATATAGAACAGAGTGCCTTAATTTAGCATTCAGCTATTGAAAACTTGGCCTACATCTTGAAACTGCAAGTCTTATCTCTCTAATCACAGAATAGTGCAGTAATTTGGGGTTTTAAAGAACACCCAGTTTAAGCTCAGATCAGATGCAGTCTGCCTAGCGTCTGCTTACCCCAGCTGTTTCCTTTCTGAGACAGCATGATGGGGACATGGTGCACCCAGTTCCCCCTTCTCTTCCCAGGAAGTTTGCCTGCAAAGTGCAAACCTTCCAGCCTTGGTTGGTCTGTTCTGCATCTCCTCCTCTAACAGTAATGTCCAGATGTAAAGGTCAAAATTACAATATTAGAGTCGCCTGTATTAGGTAACTGAAGTTTATATGAGGCTTTTAAGATTCCCGTTAGTAACTCACAGACATGTTCTTGGACTCTGCGGTTTAGCTGCAGTATCCTCTGATTATTTCATTACACTGGCAAGAAGGAAACGTTGCCACATGTAAGGGGCTTGGAAATGTGGTGAGTCTTTAGAAACCAAGATTCTTAAAATAAAAAGTCCTTTGCTTACTAGCTGTAAGATCCAAGTTTTTAGTTCTAATAAAAAGATAGGTTATGCTGAACATAGAATTAGCTGTTAGCAGGCATGCTGCTTTCAAAGGAGATGGTTCTGGTAATTCACTTTTGATTTTCTGAAACATTCTTTGGGTTTCACCCTTCTTAAAGCAAGGGGGTGAAAGGTCCAGAGGGGGAGGGATTGTTCAGCCCAGTGAACAGAATTTGCAGGGTACAACTGTGCTTGATACCATCTGTGAGATGCAAACTCACTGAAAGCTATTCAGGTTATGTACATGAGTCCAGTAGGTGCTAGCAGGTTGTCCTACCAAGCATGGATAAACAGTAGGAACAGTTCTTTCCTCTGCCACCTATTTTTCCTTCTTCCCTTACTCCCTCCACCAAAGGAGAATATCAACCCTGTATTGATAAAAACAAAATATGGAGCACTGTTACCCTGGTTTCCCAGGAGCTGATTTACCTATGAGCAAAAAAACCCTGTCTGGACAGAAGATTTAGCCAGGTGTGAGGGTTCAGTCCAGGCCTTGTTTTGATTCGTAAAGAAAGGCAGTCTCTTGTGGAGAGGTCTGGGAGCTGTTCAGCCTTTCATATTCTTTCGTAGCAATCTAGGGGCATTTGAAATACAAAACATTCTCTTCAAAGGAGCTTTTCAACTATGGATAAAAGTCAGACCTGCCAGGGGTGGATTAGCTTTATCTAGAGCGAGATTCACTCTTCAGCTTAAATACTGCTGTTCCTCTCGTCTGGATTTCCTGGGCTTCAAACTGAACTCAGAAGCAGGAGGATTCTGTATGGGTGGGTGGTGATGTATTTTACCTCATTTTTAGTGGGAAGTGCTGCACCGCAAATTTAAATGAAGCATAGGAAGTGCATGGTGAATTGATTGTAATAGGGTGTTTTTCTGCTCTGTGATCTTTCGTTTATGCCCGTGTGATACGGCCAGGCGTGTGAGTTAGCTCATAGCTTGTAACTTGCTAGGTTCTGTAGACATGGGGCAGCCAGGTAATCAGTGCTTAAACCTACCAGTGATTTGTCCACACTTAACCTGAAATCTCTGTGTCAAGCTTTTTAGCTGGAGGGTGATCAGAAACACCTTTGTTTTATTTCAAGTTGCATGTTCCTTCTCATAGAGCTGGTTTCACCTCTAAAATGCAGGTGCTATGTTTATTGAATGTATTTGACGTAATGACTTTTACTTGTAATATATGATATAGGTGTATAAGTCAACTGAAAGAAAAAAAAAAAAAGCTGAAAGGACCTGTCCAAAGACTTTAGGGAGCTTGTTTAATGTCTCAGATATGGTCTTGCAGAAAGGCTTGTCTTCTATGTTAAAGGGTGAATCTAGGTTCAGGAACCAAGAGGAACGGAAGAACAAAAACCCTTCTTTGTAGTAAAATAGCTTGATAAACAACAGCAATCAGCATCCTGCCAAAATGAGAATCACAATCAGCTCCTGCATGCTTGACTGCAGGTGAAAGGCAGCTCTGAGATTGTTTCAGAGAGCAGAAAGATTTTTGTATATTTTTAGCTGCCATAAATGGTCTTCAAGCATGGAAGGGAGCAGGCTGAAATGAAGGGATGTTACAGGTGATTCTGAGCAATGTGTCGATAGAACTGGGGGAAAGAGAGAGCCTGTGAGGAAGGACAGCTTTCTAGTGGCTTGGGTACTTTAAAACCTAAGGGGACAAGAAGCAGCTCCATAAGTCTGTTGTGTTTAATTTGCAGCTGTCTGCCTGTGGTTATTAGTACCCCTCAGTTGTACTCTGCATCCCAAACACTTGAAGCCTGTATACCTTGGAGCACACGTCCTTCTGCTGGAAGAGAGTTTTGTCTGTAAATCTGCGCGGGAGAAGGAGGTCAGGCTTCTGTTAGCCCCTCTCAATTGCCCTCTGCGTGCTGTATGCGAATGTGATGCAGATGCAATTGCTGTCTCTGCTGTACTTTTCAGATGGATCCCATCCATGGGCTGTGTGGCCCAGGGCTGTGCACGCAGAGGTTCTCTATTTGTAATTTGGGGAACAGCACTCTTTTTAAAGCTGAAGGTAGAGATGAGCGAATGCTGCTCCAGATGGAATCTGACAAGTTTGAAAACATGTCAGCGTGTGTGTATTTTTAATTTCAAAGGCGTCACGCTAGCGTTAGCGAGTTGCTGTAATTCTAGATGCAGCTCTGTAGAAGTAGACAATCCTGGAACATCTCTACAGTCGCGCAAGCACGTTTGCAAAAACACATGCCCCATTTGGCTACTGCATTTGTAATCAAGGTATCGCATTCTTACTCCCATCGTTTGCACTAGTTAATGAGAACATTGCTCTTGGAGCTAATTCTGACACGACTCGTATACCAACTGCTGAACTCGAGGAGGAAAGGTCTGGTATGTATGGCAGTGTAGTACTGGCTTTTGAAGTGCAGTCCGTGGCGTTTGGTGAGGACAAAACTGCAGATGATTCTGAATGGATTCTATTAATAGTGGTGCTGCTAGGAGACTGTTCTCTGCACAACAGCTGATGTGTGTTCTGAAATATAATTGTTGTTGATGCTTGGGATGTCGATTTGGACGTGGGGAAGATTCTTAATGACAACGTTTCGTCACATGTTGATTATTTCATTTCCTACTTAGCTCTACAAAATGGCTTTGTTGTAGAAGGCCGTTGTTTGCCAGTAGGGATGCTCAGAGGGGCTGAGGATTTGCCTCCAGTTTTGCAATGCAGGACAAAATATGGAGCTATTTACAGGTACTTCTCACTTCCATTATGCAAAACTGATATGACAAACAGCAGGTCTGGAGGTCACATATGGTATTTATTGTCCACCTCATGGCAGGAAGACTGTGAAAGGCAAGATTAAGTGCTCAGTGTCAGTGGGCATTTGAAACCTCTGAGAATTCCTTAAGGATGCCGAAATATAGATTGGTGTGAGCTATCTAAACAAGTCATCATCTGGGTTCAAACTTTCCTGCATACCTGCACCCAATTCACTGAGCTGTAAACTGAAATAGTGTATGAGAACCTTGTGCCTTCCTAAATTCTCTCCTGAGAGTGCATCTTTGTGAAATGAAAAGGTAGAAGTAGTTGGTAATATTAAACATTATCCTAATTCATGACAAAAATTAGGGTTTTGTTTTTTTTTTTTGTCATCTGCAAAGAAGTGATTGGTGCTGCTTCATAGCATGCTTCACTAAGGATGGTTTTCGTTTCTTTGATAGAGCTTGTCAATGTATCTGTGCTAGGGCAAGACCCTGGGCTTATGTGCCATGAACCATGGCACAGCGACCTATGATAATAACAGTGCAGTACAAATTGTTTCTAGGCTTAATCAGTGACTCCATCAATTGCTTCCATCTCAGTGAAAAGAGTACAAATAGCATCTGCTGAAGTGATGAACCGAGGTCCTGCAGCAGCCCTCAGTGCGTGCACTCCTTGCAGTTTCCTTCATGAGGGCCATTTCCAGAGAGTGCTGCATCGTTCCGGGTGTGGTGGGAGCAGCAGTGGTGCTTGGTTAGCGGCCTCTAGCAATTGACACTGGAGGCCTCTGCCTGGTCTGTCACAGGCTTTGTATTCCTGCTGGCGAGTAATGAGCTTTTAGTTCTGCCTCTTAGTGTGATTAGACCTTGTGTAAATGGCCCTTATATAAAACGCAATGGAATGATAAAGTCATGTAATCAGTAACAGCCTACATAGTTGCATCAGAAGGTGAAAGCTACAGATGTGAATGTTTGGGCATGCTGTGAGCTGTTAACTCTAGCCTAATTTGGGGTCATGTTTTTTCCATGTACTGCATATAGAATGTGAGTAAGTGTAAGAAGAAACCCATGTACTTCTTGAGTACTTCTTGAGCAAGCTGTAATCATGTTGCTCCATAGAAGAGATTGAACTAAAGTTCATCATCAAAATAAAACCGTCATTCCCTTATTCTGGGTTTGAAATATCTTTCCAGGTTCAGGCAGGCTGGGTCTGGTTAGACGCCGCTTGGCGATAAGGCCCAGCCTGCCGGAGGTCTGAGGATGACAAACACTGCATGTTGTGGTTAGAGCTTGGATGCTGCTTGAATGATTCAGATGTTAATGTTTCCTAACCTCCCAGATATGCACAAATGTTAAACTCCTAGTTGTTGCTTTTTAAAAGTCTTGGGTGTTGGGCATCTTCTTATCTGTCTTTACTGCGTTGGTGTTCAAACAAAAGATGCCCAGATTGAATCTGAATACTATGCACGGCTATTTGCCCTTTTTAGACTGCTTCCCAAGAAAATGCCAGGCTTCTGTGATTGCTCTGTCAGCTGAATAACTTCTGAATTCACTGGCCAGCTTTAACTACACTGGAAAAGAGAACTAGAAGCCTGAACAAACCCCTGCTCCATCTGAAGGAGGAGTGTGGCGTAAATTCATGTCTCTGCTCAGGAGACAGCAGTGAGCGGGCAGCATTCAGCAGTTACATGTTGTTGGCAGTAGCCGACCTGCGAGTTGGCCGGCGTGGACGGGGGCCATCTGCATCCGTGGGGCTCCAGGCTGCTTGCAGCATGCACTGTCTTCTGCCTGCTGGAATCACTTAGGGGTGGGTGGGGCTGTTGGAAGGAAGGGGTGAATTGATGAGAGGATAATTGATGTAAAATGGGAAACGCTTCATTTCTGTGCCTGTGAAGGCTTTTTTGTCTTTGTTTGTTTCATTTTCCCTATTACCTGAGTAAATAACTGGGTTTTGTTCTGTGCAATCTTACAGAGTGTGATTACGAAATGATGTTGCTAACAGAACCCACTTATTTTCCCTCCTCATGCGTGTGGAAATGATTTTCTTTTCTTCCCCATCTACACGTATTTTCTGAGTCAGAAGTTGCTTCACACTTCTTTCAGTGCTTGCTTTTAGTAAACGAGTGTCTGTCCACCCATGAATAGCCTGATCTCTACAAGTGTGATTGGTTATTGGTTCAGCAGCAGTATCTTTTTCTAGTTCACACAGCCTTAGCATGTAACCCTTGTTATATTTCCTCTTTATGCACAAACTATGCACACATAGTTGTATTTCTATAGCAATGTGTACGAAGAGCTGTTAGAAATAACTGAGGATTTCAAATGGAACTAAATGACAAAGACAAGAGGCTACCTTGTGAAACGTGAAGCAAACTTTCTCTGAAATATAGCTCTGACCCTTGGGTTGTTTTTCTCTGGGGCTTGTCTGACTGCCTGAACTTAAAGAAAATGAGGTGCTCTGTGATTTGATATTATTGCAGTGAGGAACTTCATGGGTCATCGAATCCAGCTCTATGAAAACAGCGCATTCAGCCAGAGGCACGGTTGATAGATGTACCTGCCTTTCATCTGATGTCTTGAACTGCTTTGAATTTCTTACAGCCTTGCTTTGAATGTGAATAGAAGATTTTATTGTTGGTGCTAAATTATGATCTTGCTAGCTGTCTGCCCTGAGCCTTACCTTCAGTGACGCAAGAACGACGGAACAGATAAAATGTGATGAATGAGTAGTTCTTCTGTTTCTCCATAAACAGCGTCTGTTGGCTACTGTTAGAAACAGGAGACTGAGCTTGCTGGACTTGTGCTCTGATATTATGGAAATGTTATTTTTTTAGGAATTCTGAAATTCCTCTCTCTTTGAAGCAGAGGGGAGGTAAAAAGGAAAGTCCTGCATGGCTGGACTGCTGTAAGGCATCCTACATAGGCCAAGGAGGGGGACTGCAACTTCTGAGCAAAACATTCGCGTTGCCTCCCTTTACCAAAGGTTTGATGGTTAGTTGCACATCATTCTTGTCTGCCACATACCACTTATCCTTGTACTTGTTCAGGCAGGCAGCTTTGGCAAATATTTTCTTCTTCTGTCATGCTCATGTATCAAGGAATATCCTTGATGAGAGGCAGATCCATCACTTTTGTATTTTGAATGAGAACTGGAAACCATGCAGAAAAAGGGGTCAGGAGCACACTGCCTTTTGAAGCAAAATCCTTGTTCTTAAATTTGACTTTGGAAAACAATCTATATCTTAGCCAGAGACACTGCTTTTTATTTGAAAGGCATGCCTGGTTATGGAAAAAGGTTGAACTAGGATTCATGCATACCAAGTTGAGGACTGTAAACAATTAAATCTATCATCGATCTAACATCTAAGGGATCTTTAGATTTCACTTGTGTAAATGTGACCAGTTTGAATATCTGAAATTGTTATTACAGTTAAGCTATGAATAATGTTTTTGCCAGTATAGTGTCTGAGTATGCTGTTTTATTGGTTCACTGCTCTTCCTCCTCCTTGCTTGATTTGGATTTCTAAAGCTTCTTGACTCTAACACCTATGAATTTAGCAAACTTGATCCCACTAACACTTGCACAGACACACAGACAGGGTGACTTCAGCTTTTGGCATTAAAGCCTAGTGAGCAGTAAATGGATGGATCGCATGGGATGGACCCTGCACAGGGAGTGTGTTATGATCTGTGATGTTCACAGTCCTTGAAAGCTCCTAGACAGAACAAATGTCTTTTTACCATTTTTAGAGCTTGGGTGTAACCCAAGGCAAGGCGAGGAATTAGCCCATCCTCACACAAAACCTGACCACTTGCATTGCTCTTGAATTATGAATTGAAACTTCATAATGGAAACTGAAGGTAAAGTAAGCTAACCATAAAGGTTGTTTTTTGAATGAATGCAGGTACTTGTGCCATTCTTCTTTTTGGGGGCTTTTGTTTCCCTTCCTGTTTCATTCTTACTTGTTTTAGTACCCACTTTTAGGCATACAATGTAATGAGGGAAATTGTAACTAAAAAGAAGCCATGGCACAGGAAGCTTTTCAAATTAATGTATAATTTGGAACACATGCAGCTATTTAAATTTGTGTTCAAACATACAGTGTGAAAGGGGTTTAAGGAAATGTCTACAAGGTTGTATAAATATGTACAAAACATCAAACTGTCTTTTATCCATTTTTTTCTGTAATCTTCATGTGAGATTGTAATATTGATGCAGTGACTCCAAAGAGCTGATTTTGGCTAGAAAATGTCAAGATGGATTTAATTACTTAATGAAATTTAATATTAAGTAATTCAACTTAATGTTTACGTGATCTCTGCACCCTTGATAGTCTGGTACAGCCCTGCGTGCCATGAAGTATACATGAAAGGATTTCTTGAGTAAGGCTCGAATGCCAAGTGTTACAGCCAGAAGGAACAGGAATCATCTCATCTCACCCGTGTAACCACGGGCATTGCCCTTATCCTTGCAGGGAGCTCAACATCTTGACTGATAAAAGCATAATTTTCTGAAAAACTTAGAGATTTGTTCTCTTGACATGCAGCGAAATGTCTGCTGCCATGTTTTTTCAGCTTTGTACCAGTGATTGGTTGGCATCACCACTAAACTTGCACTGTATTTCTAATTTGTCTTGCTTGAGCAATGCAGTGGCTTCTGGGCTTGAGCCCCCGTGTGCCCTCCCTACTGGGAGGCCTTTGAGATCTTAGGGGTTACTTCTTTGTGGTCATAATTATCTTTTCTGAACACACAGTTTAAGATCTCTCACAGAACTTTTTTTAACCCTCAAATTCTTTCCTTGGTGGCTTCTTCTCAGCCGCCTTCAGTTTTCCTATACAAATGTAAATACTTGAATACCCAGATTTGAAGTTAATGCAGCAGTGGTGCCACAGAACAACTGCCCTGCTGCTCCCTTGTTTCAGGTAGCTGAAGGCTGTGCTAGCCATTTATTCGTTTTGCTGTGGCAGTGACAAAGCCGTTGTTTCTTCAGTCACTTATGTGCCAAGATGCCCAAGATCTTCAGGACTCATCCTCTGTTCCTCAGCTTGCTGGTGCTGTGGTATCAGAGGCGTGGCTCTGGCGTTGCCTGGTCTAACTGATGTAAAGCAAATGTATGCGCACTTGTAGTCGTCTTTGTGTTGTTTTTAGTCGTTCTGCCAATCTATGTACTGGCAGATTTTTTTTTTTTTTTTTTTTTTTCAGGGAATGTTATATCTAGATGTCAGCATTTCTAGGGATCTGGATGAGCATCTGGCTAGCTCTGGTTAATGCAAAACCAAAATGAAACAATCCAATTCTCCACTGACTTTATGCTGTCAGCTACTTTGAGATCTGTCAGTTGGTCTGCCCTTAATTCATTTAACGTGTGCCTTACTGACACATGAAACAAATTTGTACTCAGAATATCACGTGGAGTAAGTCACACACCCCACAAATCTTAACTAATCAACTAACTTCAACAACCAATCCTAGGATCTCAAACTCTGAAAATAAAGTTTGTTTGAATGTTGGTATCAAAAAATCCTTGAGATTGCCATTATTGCATTCCTGTCCTTTAATAGAAGCCTATGCCAGCTGTTTGGTTTCAGCCTGGTGTTGATCTTGGACAAACAAGGCTGCAATTATCGAGGCTGTTCTACTTGAAATGTTAGCAGGAGGCTAGCAGTCACCTCGGCTGGGTACCATTGGAGAACTGGATTCAGTTTGTCTTGCACTATGATCTTGCTGAAAAATGGACACATTTCAGGCTGAGTATCTGTTGATGCTATTAAAAACACTAAACAGACTTGAAAACCTGGAGATGGTACAATGTATGTTGTGTGAGGAAAGTGTTTCAAATAGATCACAGACTGCTGGCTTCCATCAAGACCTTGGGGACTCTTCTAAGGCATTTCTGACTTCCAAGTGCTGGTCAGAGGTCAGCATCCTCTCTGGTAGAAATAATGCTTGTACTTCATGTACTTATGCTTTAATCCACAACTCTAGTTTCTTCTTGTGTTTTCTGTAATGGAAAGATATGTCAATAACTGCTTCCAGATATGAATGCTGATCACAGTGTAACTAAAGTTAACGTGGGCTTCTCAAATCTTTGAACTCCTTGGCTGGTGGAGAAACCGGCCTGGCGTCCTGGTCAAAAACTGAGCTGTGGTTACCACAAATTTCAGCTTGATCTCCTGGTTTAAGTTACCAAGTTCGGCAGCTGTTGCAGCTGCTTCTCAGTTCCCAGTATCTTGAGAAGGGGACTCACTATTAACATGGAACACTTGGAGGGTGTGAAAGGGAAGGCAGAACTGATCAGATGAGATGGTTTTTTCTGCTTGGAAGATAGTACTTAAGAGGACACAGAATATTCAAGGGCTTTTCTTTTAGCAAATTTATAGCACTAAATTGTACTTTCAGAAGAATAATCTTTTATACTGAGGGAAAATCTGCATGGAGTTTAAAAGCTGATCTGTTTTAGTCTTGCATAAATCCATCCTCACTAGTCTTTCTAGTCTTCCGCTGAACTGCAAGAGGCTTTTCTGAAATCAAAATAGGGCAAATTCCTGTCAAAATTCACCTGCTGAAGCCAGCTGGGATGCAGTCAATGCCCTTTATATGCTTCTGATGGAGCTTCAGATTACTGGGATTATCCGTTCCTGATGTCTTTGTCAAAGTAGCCGTGTATAGGGCAAGGGAGAGCCATCTGCTCACAGCAGGATTAATCCAAGCGCTGGCCCATGAGCATGCTGCTGCTTTGAGCGTCTGCCGGTGAGCGAAGGGCGAGGCAGCTGCTGTCACAGCGCTTAGAGGTAAGGGTGTAGCCCGCTGCACCTAAGAGTTTGGGCCTCCTATGGAAATTTTATCAACTTCTTCACCAGCAACAAAACAAACACTTGTTCAGGGTATTTTTGCCTACAGCATGTACAGCTGGAAGAAGAGGATGAGACTAAGATGTGTAATATCTCAGAATTGAGCCACAGATTAAATATCACTTTTCTTAAGGAGTGTAATAAATATTTGTTTGGGGAATTGGGAATGACAGCAGAAAAGATAAATACAAAAAACAGTTTGAGGTATCCTTTTTTCCTTTTGGTTCCTTTAACTTTTCCTTTAGGACTTCATTATTAACAGTGGAATAACAAACTCACTTAAGGGCAGAATTGTGCTCTGAGAATAGCAGTGGTTACAAAAACAGTGTTTTCCTCCATGGTATGCCAGACAGCTTATATTTTAACACCATAAAGCAGGGTACATGAAGTGGGCTATATGAATATTTGCTGATAAGGTTTTGAGTTAATCCCATTTTTGTACAGACCTGTGCTTGCATAAGCTTAAGCAAATTCATCACAGTTGCAGATTGTTTTCCAAGTAATATCCTCATGGACTATGCAGCCTATCCTTTTATGATAAATGCATAAAGATTTTGCTTAACTTCATTTTTGAGCCACTCCATCTCTAATCTCCGTTGCTCAGTTTTTAAGTAGGCTTTGGCAGGGTCTGGCTGAGCCACAACAGCGCTGACATGGAAGTCACGCAGCATGGAGCAGGGGGAGGGATGTTCGAGGAGGTTCAGCCTCAACACAGCTTGTATTTTTCCTCCCCTTTGATACAACTGAAGCTCTCATTTCCTGCACAGACAAGCAGTCAGTGTGATTTTGAATATTTGGGTGGAGGATAATATACAGCAAAGTAATTCAACTGTAATCCCTGAGGATGGGATAACAAATAGCATCCCTGCTGTACAGGCAGCTGGAATTATTTGGAAGGTGTAAAGCAGCTTAATGTTCTGAGGAGCTGCCTTTATGGCATGCTTTTAAGTAGGCATATCTGTAACACTGTAAATGAAACCGCTTGCAGGCAGAGAGGTAGCTGCAGGTTTGTTTGCGGTGTCGAGGAGGTGACGAAGCTCTGTGGCCTGCTGGCAGATGTGTCCAGAGCTGCAGGTGTTTGCAAGGCCGGCTTTGGATGCCAGTCACTTGCTCGCAGTCACTGTTGTGTTGTCATTGCTTGTCTTTCCAGGCTGCTGTTCAGAAGATTACAGCATTAAGTACATATTTTTATTGATACCAGTATTATTATTTTTAATCTGACTGGTTAAGGGGGAACAACAGTAGCTCTGGGAGGAGCTGGCTCTGAGGCGGTTGTATCCAGAGGGCAAGCTTTTACTTAAAATAACAGCTAAAAAACCACCCTTAAAACTCATCCATATAGCAGCACCCAGGCTAATGGTTGCTAAAAATTCCTCTTTGTTGTGAGGTAGGGTGTTGGCCTGCTCCTTGTTTCCCAGTTTGGATTTCCAGCCTGTGCCCTGGTAGTAACCCCTGCAGAAGGGCTGTGGGAGGGGGGAAGCGAGCACACAGTGGGATGCAGGGAGCAGCTGCAAGCATGCACTGGGCTCCAATCATTCAGAACCAGACGGCCCCAGCCCACCCCAGGCTTACTCATCTCCACGTTTCTGCTCAATTCCTTGCTTCTTATTGTCCTCTAAGTTAATACGATCACAGAATAGAGTTTTATATGCCAAATAACAACAAAATGAAGTCATATGGAAGTGGGTGCTGTTAATTTTAGTTATACACACTGAAAGTCTTTGGAGAAATTAAAAGTTTTTTTTTCCTCCCTAAGAATGTATAAACACACCTTTTAAACAGATGGATGTGTGATGGTGAGGAGATAATCTGATCTATAAATATAAATGGAACTTTGTCTACTTACAGCCTTAAGCCAAAATGCATTAGGTTTACAAATAATTTTCAATTTAAAAAACAGTACATCAACTTGAAAATAGTTTTACTTCTCAACAGAATATTTTTTATTGAATGACCAGAGAGAAATCTGTAGCTCTGTGAGGCTGTTGATGAGAATTGCATTCTCTGGGCAGTGCTGCCAGCCATGCAGGTCTGGAAGTTGAGCATGCTCAGCCTCTGCCCTCATTACCAACATTCTGCAGGCCAAGTTACTCCCAATATGATGCCTAAAAGAATCATTCTGTATTGTTTTGTATTTCCTTTTACAGAGCTTTTCTTGCACCTGTTACTCCAGCTGTATTGGGTCCGTCTAGCCCTATATCCTGTCTCTGACTGCAGCCAGTAGCAGTTGCATGGGTAGAAGAGTTGGAACAAGCCAGATGAGATGCTTGGCCAAAATATCTTCCCTTCTTCCTCTGATTGCAGTCTAGAGTGCTCCTAAGTCAGCAGTGTATCAACCAAGAATGGCAGAGCGTATTGCAGAGGGTGTCCCTGCAGCAGGGCTGGTGCCAGGGCTGAGGCTGCCTGCATTTGGCTTGGAGGAGCCAGCAGGTCTGGCCCCAGACACCTGCGTGGAGCTGTGCTGGCTCCAGGTGGGAGGCTCGCTCTGCTGGGGTGAGCGTGCAGCTCTTTCATGGTCAGCATCATGTGGGGCCTGGGCAGCAGTCCCACGCCAGAGCCAGCTGCTCCAAGCAGGGCTGGGAAGAAAATTTGCTTCTCAGAGCTCAAGCAATAATATGTTTGGAGTTCGATTGAAAGGGGATGACTCTAATGTAAAAATAATTACTATAGTAAGGCTAAATAGTTTAACAACACCTTTTGTAGTCAGAAAACTATCTAGCTGCAGTGGAGAGCCGAAATACACAGAGGAGAAGCCTCCTGCAGAAAAGTATAGGGGCACCAGGTGCTATTAGGAGCTGTTTTGCTCTCGGAGGAGTACCAATCCCACTCTTTGCATTTTTAGGCTGTTGCTCTTCCTGAAGATCATTGTTCCTGAGGAGGGTGTGGGGGGTCACACGAACTAACAGCCCTGCTGCTGGAAACTTAAAGAGCTTTTCAGTTTACCAGACTGCTGGCAAAAGTCTCTGATCTTGGCTGCACAATTGAGCCTCAGTTCACACTTGTCGTGAAGGCCTGTAGCTGGTAACGTGGGCAGGCTTCAGGCTGCCCTGAAAAGGTTTTGTTCAGTGACTGCCTCTGCTCAGCTCGTTGGCCCTTGTGTTTCTCAAAATGTTAAGTATTCAGCTCTGCTCCACTGCATTATCTCACAAATATTCTTTTGTTTGGCCCTTTTCTGAAGTGTACAGTATGTGCAGTGGCATGAACCATGCCCAAGCTGTGTTTGCGGCGTGCTCAGAGGTGCCGTGCTGTTGGGTGGTGCAACACGGCCCGCATCAGGTGCTTTGGGCTTAGGCACAGCTTTCTTGGCTTAAACCTGTGAATGAAAGCATAAAAGCACTGCGGCTTTTGGTCAGTGGTGGCTACGTCATGCTTCTGTTCCTGGAGCTGCCAGACAGAAGGCAGCTAATATGATAACCCTTAATACTTTGTCTTCTGTGATCTTGCTAGATAGCTGCGCTTAAATGCCTGATTTCATATAGAGGGGGATGGAGAGAAGAAAAATCCTTGTCAAGGCTCAAATGCAGTGCATCCAAGCTGCTGAGTTCTCATCAAAAGCAGGAAACAGATGGATGGGCACAGCTGCAGAAGGTGCTGCTGCTTCTCTGGAAGAACTCTTGGGGTGTGTGCGTGCAGGCATGTCAGCACAGCACTGCCACTCTGCATGAGGTTGCTCAATGCTGGTGACAGGTGGCCCCAAGGCCTGCACTGCTCCTGGAGGTGCTGCTTTGGACAGGAACTGCTGGCACTGCTTACAGCTCCTGGGGCTGTATGCCAGGTTGCTGTAGCAGGGTTAAAACTTGTTGAAGAAAAATGTGTCAAAGATTAGATCTTGTGTTCCTGCAGCATGCTGGAGTCCCCGCCCTGGTAAGCTTACCTTTGTGTCCTCTCCAGAAGCACGTCGTTGCTCTCTGTCCATGTTGAATTCTCCTTTGCAGGCTGGACAGCTGCACAATGCAGAGGTCTTGTGAGTCTCAGGGGCAGCCAGAGAAACCCCTGGGATGCCCTTTAACAACCATTCCTGTGTTCTTCTGGGGACAGAAAAGAAGGTCCAGCAGCCAAGCAGTGTCCCAAATCTCCGTCCAGCCACTTGCACGAAGCCTGATGTTCAGTCATTGCTCAAGGGCTACGCTTTAAAAGTTAGTCTGTGCATATTGTTTATGGGACACTTACAGTTGCTGACTTCTCCTGTTTACTTGAAAGGTTCAAATATTTAGATCTCTTCCAGAGCAGACCTGAACGATTTTTGTTGTTTGGAAGGTTTATTTTCTTGAGCAGTTTAGTAATTTTTCTTCTTTTGTATAGTTTTTACAGAAATTTAAGATTTTCCAAGCAAGAAGCCTATGTAAACACAACTGTGTAGAGAGGAGAATGTGTTTCTCTGCTTGCTTTCCCTTTTCTAAAGACAAAAGAGCCTTATTGAAATGTGCTTCCTTTCTGCCTGCTAATGGGTTTGCCTTCCTTCCTCCTTGCAACGAGCTTAACATTCTCCCATCCTGTTGGGTATAAATTTCAGCCTGTGTTATTTTCCTTGTTGAGGTGTTGAGTCACTGGCCTTGAATGGGAACTTATAACAAGATCGGGACAATCTGGGGCTTGGGAAGGAAGAGGTTTTCCAGCAGTTCGGTGCTAAATGTGATTAGTTCTAAAAAACAAGTGTAAGGTGCTATTCACTTTTGTCTGGGGCTGCTCATACTCTTTTCCTAGTTTTATTTCTGGATGCTTTCATATGTTGGAGATGGATAAATTCCAGAACATTATACATAAAATACCTAGAGGAAGAGGTGGTTCCTGGCAATCAGTAACAATGTTCCATTTTAAGCTGTGTCAGGTTAAAGGATTAAAAAGTACTATGCCATGTGACTGGAATTCCTTTGTCTCGTGGAGGAGAGATGCTGAAAGTCTTGCTTCAAAGGATCTGTGTGGGAATTATGTTCTAAAGTCTGGATATTCTCTGGGGCTTAATTATGCTTGTTCATAGAAACACTAAACTTCATGAACTGGACAGCAGAGCTGTAAATCTGGCTATAGCTGCAGAGAGAGTATTGTTTTGTGCACACTCTGATTAGCAACACTGGGCTGAGTTGTACGCTTTGCAATAATTAGTAAAATGGACAGGAATTAAATCAAGCTTTGCTCTGTACAACAATCTGGGCAAGTCATTTTGTATCTGAATTTCCCATTTAAAGTTGGTTCCATTTTGCATGGTATTGGGGTACAGTTCTTCAGAAATAATTTAAGTCTAGGAGGATTCAGGAACTTTCCACTTACCTCCCCGTCACCTTAAAGTTGTAGTTCCTCTGGAAATATTNAAAAAAAAAAACAGAAAATCACAAGCCTCTGTGATAGGTCACTAATCTGTCCATAAAGAGACCGCAGCAAGAGGGACAATTGTGTCACTTGAGGAGGCAGAGGGGAGAGGCCTGCGAAGTCTCATTGACTGCTTGGTTAATGGCAGCATACTGAGCTGTCAGGCAGGCTCATTAGGGGCACGCCGCTAATGCGGTCAGGCAAGTGCTGCCAGGCTGCATTGTGTGGAGCTGAGCAGAGTGAATAGAGCCCGCAAGCAAAGCTGCTGGAATCCACTTTTGTGCTCCCTTTGGACAGCTGTCCTCCCTTATTGGCTTCTTTTCCCGGTTCAAACTGGCCACGTGGAGTTCTGGCACTGTTTGTGTTGCCTGAAGATTAGTTATAGATTGCAGAAGTAATTTAACTTGTGCTGAGCTGAGTAACCCTGCTTCCCTTCCCAGCTGATGTTGCATACATACCTTTAGTCACAGTGTCAGAGGCAGTGTCAATTCTCACTGCATCCAGTGACTTAATTGGAGATGGATTTAAGCTCTTTCTCTTTAAAACCTTATTTGAAATGCTGCAGGTGTTTTCCTTATTTTCACTGCTCACATCTGCTAGGCACCAGCTAAAGTTTGCATTTTTTTTTTTCTTCCTACTGTCAAAAGACAATCTTGGTCTCTTGGTTTGATTTTTTGGTTATGTCTCTCCGGGGTGATGCCCAAGTGAGGAGGTGGATCCTTGGTGCAGTGACCTGGAGCTGGCACTGAGGACTTCTGGTGCCTTCTCAGAGATCGCGTAAAAATCTTTCCCAAGAGTTAAAATTCACCAAAAACTGTTCTAGGGAAAAAGAAAAAAAATCTGGAAAAACGTGGAAGGATGAGTACCAGTTCCCCTGCTTCTCCTTGTCACTGTAGGAGCTACTGCTCTGAAGTGCTTACTGTTTTCCCACAAGCCTTGGAAAATTATGCTCTAGTGTTCAGCAGGCACCAGGATGCCTCAGATCCTTCCGATTCCTTGGGTGATTATCATGAAAGCTGAAGCAAGAGTAAGAGATTGTTTCTCTCATAGGGAGCAACCAGATTGTCTCAGTGCTGCCTTCCCAGCACACATCAGATTAGACTGTTAATTGAAAAGCTGGAAACCAACGGAGGATTTTCTGATTCTCTCCCATGTGTTTGCTTTTATGACTTCAGTTTCTCTCCCGTCCTTTGGGGATGATTTTCCCTGACATCTTCAGTCTCACTAAAGCTTATTTTTGTTTGTGCCTAGTCTTCTGCCAGAGAAAGGCTGAAATTAGTAAGTTTCTGGTAACCGTTTTCCACATTTTCACCAGATTTGTGTGATTGTCCTAAGGCTGGGTCACATACTCTGTTAAAAATTTCAGATGCTATCAGAAATGAAGCAGAACAAGGTTTCCTGGGAGATCGACTGTGTGTGCTTGTGTGAAACATACTTAATGGGGAAATGGTCTGCACAATTACTGTGCAGAGTGCTGCACAGCTCCAGCATGTGTGTTGCTAAATATCTGGAGAAATCATTAGCTGTGAATAGACAACATTCTCACCTGCCGTGTCAGGCTGTTACCACACCAGGAGGCTGCCCTTCTCCCCAGAGACAAGAATTCCTGCCTCTGCCTGTTCGGATGGAGGGATGTCTATGTAACGTGCTGCCCCACTTAGGGAGGTAAAACTGTTTTTCAAAGGGTGGAAAAACACTTGCTATGTGGGAGGGAAAACTTTGTACAAACAAGTGCTGAGTTTCCTCATTTTACTTTGTCAGGCCAGAGGAGGGAGAATTACAGTGATTCTGGGAAGCTTTGATTCAGGAAGGGGAGAATGATTCACAGAGTTTTAGTATTGTTATTTATTAAGGCCAGAACAGACCATTGGACCTAATCTTTTACTTATCTCTCCTTTTGAAAATGTGAAGCACTTATGCAATGACCCCAGAAGAGTTTGTGGGTTTGAACTGAGGTCTTTCAGCATTAAAGCATAAATCCCAGCTGTGGGAGCTAGCCTACAACCATTTTAAGCTAGATTTATGCCTATTAACTTCATACTTGAAAAGTATTTTTATCATGAATCCTCAGTGCACCCTTTCTATGTGAGGCAGGGTGGTAATTAAGTTGTTTGTGCAAAACGGGGACACTTCCCAAAACTGGGATTTGGTAAGTCTTGAGACTTGCCACTTTCTGTGCTGTGACAGTGGTCTGTTCACCTCCAGTTATTGCTGGAGTACTAATGGAAGAGTTCATTCATTCAACAGTTGTTCTTCTGTTTTGGTAACTTATTACTGAGAAAAGCAGCTTTCTTAGGAGCAACCTTTTAATTCTCCTTAATTTGGAAGTGAACATTTACTTCTCCAGAACAACTTTGCTGTTAAAGTAGAAGATCAGTCACAAGGTGTACATCAGAAAAAAGATTTGAGCTCATCTTTTCCAGTTACAGTGCCTTGTATTGAAGGCCCACACAGTACTTTTGGGCATGCTGTGTCAGTGGCTGCTGAGAGTCAGGAAAGCTTGCAAGCTTTGAACAGATTCAGGCAGTGGCGGAGCCTGGAACAAACATCTTCATTATCCTTCTGAAAAAGCCTGCTAACAGAGTGGTCTCATGACATCTAAGCTAATGGCTGAATTTTGCTCATACTGTTGTCAGTGAAGCAAGGTAACGCCTTAATCTTGGCAGAGATGAAGAATGCATGCAAGGGTTCCTCAAGTGAGAAAAGCGATACAGAAAGCACAAATGTCCATTGTCACAGCAAATGTAGAAACTTGGACTTAGAGCTGTGTTTAACTGCATTGGGGAAAACAAATCTTCCAGAACTGTGAATCAAACACTTCTGACAAACTCAACATCTGTCATAGAAGGGTTTAATTATGCGAAATAGGCTGAAGAAAACTGATTTATGTCAGTAGCTGTAATAAACACATTCTGTAAAGTTTAGAAGTCTCCAAGGCTTTGTATAATCAACTGAAACCTTAATTAAGTTCAGCCTCTGATAAGCATCTGTCTTTAATTATAGACATTCAGTTGACTTGTAAGCAGTCCTGTAAGGTCAACAAAAAGAATTTTTTGATTCACACTTATTACTGCAGTTGAAACATTTTTTTGCTTAAAGGTCCAAACTCATGTCAGCCACATGGCAGTGGAAGAGATGTGATAAAGCATCAGAAATCCATTGATTGTTTCTTAGCAAAGCTGCAAAATAAAGTATTGTCAGTGTTTATGGAATGAACTTTTCCTGGTGCCCTGTCAGCTTAATCTGGATAACTCTTTTAGTAGAAATAAGATATTCTCTGTCAGAACTGTTAGCTCATTCCCAAACTGTACTCAGGCAGGGAGAGACTGTCAAACATGAGAGTGTATGGCAAAATCAAGAAGAAAGGCTCTGTAAGAACAAACATATGTCAAACATGGAGTATAAGCTTCCTCCTAATAGGCTGGGACTTTGTAGCCCACTTAGCTTGCCAGAACTGAACACAATACGCAGTTTGTGGCTTTTATGTCTTATTTTTAATGCAATGCGTGATGTACCAATCATACTACTGCAAAATGTGGGGATTCCTAGTTACCCTACCAAGTGGCTGCCCCTTGTCCTTGACTTGACCCGCTGGTGTTCTCCTAAACTCTTCTGATCTCCACCTCCAGATTTGCAGTCTCTACATTTCTACATAGAAAATTAGCATGAAGATCAATCCAACCAAGAAGGATCCTTATAACAAGACTGAAGGCTCCATTTCATGGAAGGATTTTGTCAGTCAGCAACATGCTAACATCCACAGTCAAGGCAGTATATCCCAGAGATCGTTCTTAAGGTGTGTGGTTAAAAAAATATTTTCCTGGGAGTGATTTTGCTGCAAGGGCAAATCTCTCACAGGTGCAATCTATAAGAAAGGCCAAATTACATGTTTTTGTAATGAAGAAAGCAAAAAAGATCCGAGGAAGAGGCAATGATGTGTTGCCTTGCCATCAGAGAAAGTCAAGAGAAAACTGCAAATTTTAATGGAAGTGGAATTCTGGGGGAAAAAGCTACAGTCTATTGTGAGATGTGTACAAAATTTTCTGGTTTACAGAACCAGTAGTTTAAGAAACAAACATACATGCAAAGAAAAACCTTCAGTCAAACAACTTAAGCTGGTTGTTGGGTGGATGTTGCCCTCTTTGGTATAGGTACCAACAATGGATATAAGTCATCTGCCATGCAAGATGATTCGCTCTGCCATAACCAATTTCAACTGCAGCAGCCAACACCAGTTGCTCAGATTGAGTGACACCAGTGTCAGAAGTGTGGTGACCTTCCTCACCTGAGAGGAACAGAGTTTGGTAAGTAGTTATTTTTCAGATTCTCTTACCAGGGCCCCCAGTTTCAGTCTGACATTACAACACTGATTATCTTCCTCTTCTCTCCTAGGAAGGAGAATTCAACATCCAGCAAGAAGGTAAGCAATTTATTTAGTTATAACAAATTCCACATCTGTTCCAAAATGTTTTTCCTAGAGATCTTTTCAATCTGAAATTGATATAGTCTCAAGTAATTTCTCCTGCAAAGTTTTCTGCTCCATTTTGGAGGATTTTGTCTTTTTTTGTTTGGTTTCAATACCCTAAGTACATGCGGAATGTGATAACTTACTCTTTTGTTTCCCTGGCTAAGGAGAATTCAGTGTGTATTTCTGCTTTGCCCCACTGTTTTGAGGACTTCATTTGATCTTCCAAAGCGATTACATGTCCATCAGTCCAACCTCCAATCCTTTTTGAAGACTCCTTGCCACTGTTATATATGCTGAATAAATTGAAGCCAAACTATCTCAAATGCATGTTTCTGTAACACACCAAAGTGATCGCTAGGATTATAACTGTAGATGAACTAAGAACTAAACTAAGTACTATTTTAGAGTTGAGCGAATAAAACAACCAATCTTCCCTGCTGCCTCCTCCCCCTCACCATTACTAAATCCACTGAAAACTGTGTGTAACCATTATTTGATCTTTTTTCTGCAGCATCCAGAGGAGCCTGTAGAAGCAACCACCTGAAACCATCCTCTCAGCACTTTCAACCTGTAGCCTTGTGTGCCTTATCTCTGAATCACCACCACATCTGGGCTTTCTCCTGGCCCAGAGTCAGTCTGCTTGTTAAACATTTTCCCATCTGTTTTTGGCTCCACGCTGGATTTCTCCTGGACCTTGAAAGTGGAGACTGGTTTTGAAGGAAAACGATCTAACTGAAGTGGAGTACAATTTGAAGAGCCCTCCACGTGGAGTTGCTAAATGCTGGAAGCCTCTCCTTCAGCATTAGTCGTTCCTTAATTACTTCAGTGGCCTGGGCTGGCAGTGCTCTGGTAAGCAGAGCTGGCTTCCTTGGCTCTGGTTTTGCCTTAGATTATTTTCACTCCTCTTTCCACAGACCTGTTTTTCTTCCTCAACTGCTCTTCTTCCTCTCTTATTCAGGTGGCATTACTCTTCTGTGCAAAAACCTAACTTTTAAATCACAGTTGCTCTAGTTCCACCTTGTGCTTTTTGTATTTGAGTATTAAATTTCATTTTCTTTTTAGTCCAACCATATCACGTTTCTTTTTGGGGTCACAGAAGCATGTTTGGCATGTTTAAGTGGTCGCTGTGAGGTTCTTCTGCAAACAGAATTGAAGCCATCATGTTACAATGTATACTAGACCCTTCCTAGCAGCTGTGTTTATGCAGCTCCTAGCAAAATGGGCCCCTGATTAGGATTTTTGAATAGCTCTTTCACTTGAAAAAATGGCATTTTGAAGAAGCTAAAGCTATTTAAAAATTGAGATAATGTATGATGAAAAGTTTTGGTCTGAAGAAATGTCAGTGGCAACACCCTTTCAAAATTTAGGCCCAAAACATCATCAGCATTAGTATCACAATGATTAAGTTACTGGAATTTAATTGGGCAAAAATGTTTTCCTTTTGATTTTTTTTTTTAAGTAGCTGGAACATTTTTGACAGAGATTGAAAACTATGTGTTTGGAACAGACATCCAAAATGGTCAGATTCTGGTTAAATTTTATGAAACAGAGGGCAGGTTCTTTATCTTAATATTGTCAAGCAACAGTAATTTTGGGACAATTTGGTCCTGAATAAGAAACTGAATATCAGAGCATACCTGTCCAGACAGCCTGTGTGAAAAAACCAAACCCCATCGTCAGTTCCTACTGACACTGATACACCCCCTGTGTGTTGGGCAGGTGGGTTGTAAATAGCCATTCTCTTCCTGCTGTGCAGGGTGATCTGTTGGTGATGAAGGAGAAGCAACAGTGTGCCAGCTGTAACACCTTCTGGTGTGTGGGGAGCTCTACAGTCTTCAAAAGTGTTAACGCTAAAAGGAAAAAGTACTTCGTCTGGGCTATTCTGCAATATAGTGTTAGCAGCTGCATTTTCAATATTTTGCAGATCTGGTTACATGCTGTATTGCTGCTGATGCTGGCACCAAACAAAAACGATAAGCATGCGTTAAGGCAGGGAAACACAAATACTGCTTCTGCTCCATTAAATTGGAACTCATGATTAAAGCACCAAAAGCTACTTTGTCTGATAAACTCCATACTTAAATGCTTTCTAAATCGTAAAACAATATGAAAGATTTATAAGTTTGTGTCATGATCCATAAATCTAGATCTCCTCTTGTCCTTGTACTCTAGACAAATGGCTTGTAGAGGAAATTGTAGTGGTTTGGTTAAGTCTAGGTTTCAGCAGTCAGTTCTCCTAGGTCAGACATGTAAGAAACATCTGTAACTGTTTGAGGAATTTGGCAGTTGAACTTGTACTGAAATCACATTTTCCCTTTGTAAGCTGGAAATGTGCATGTGTAAATGAGATGCACCATCCACATACCTCTGCCCTTGTGGAATTAGACAAGGTATTGCTTGCTGTTAACTTGCAACTCCTACTGCAAGGTAAGAGCAAGTTGGTGCTTTGATGTAGTACAGGAGAACAGCCTGAGGTGCTTCTAGAAGTGCCCCAGAATAAACCCTACCAGTTTTAATGAGAGTTGCCATTAAGTAGCAGGCTACTTCAGTGTTAAAAAATTGCCACTTTGGATTTTGACTAAAATCAAAAGATTTTTTGCCTGAAACTGTGCAAACCCTCTTTGCCATGAAGAACCGCAAAGCTGTGTGCATAGTGTCACAGGTTGGGCTTCAGCGCATTTAGCATAAGGTTGTCGATAGTCCATCTAAGGAACAAGGTCCTGATCCTGTAATGAGATCATGTGGGTTCAAAGCATATTAAATATAATCCTGGTTTTCAGGATTATACCCTACAAGTCTAAAATTGCAGAGTATGAGAAAGACATAATGTTCTTGATTGCTCATTATGAAAAATTAGCCCCAACTCATTTTGAAGTGAGTCTTTGGTTCTGCCACTGAAAGCTGAATTTGGCAAACAGGCGTCAGTGGGCAATTTAAACTGATGTCTGGTGACCTTTGTGGAACAGAACAAATTATTACTATGTTTGCTAGAATTGTATTAGCGCAGGATTCTTCTGGTACAGGCTGAGCAAATGAAATTTAAAAGGCTGGCTGTCAATCAGCAAACTTTGCCTTTTGATTGAGTCCACAAATGCTATAGCATAAACCCTCCAGGCAGGAATTTGAGGCTCTGCTTTATTTGATGCCCACATCATTTAATACTTTGAGAAAGTGATTTGACTTGTAGTAGAAAAGTATGGTGAAAAGAGGCAAAACCCTGAATAATGAGTTAAAATCAATTCCCATGTGTCAAATCCGGATCAGGAAGGACCAAGCATAGCTATCAACTGTTAAGTTTAGCCTAGCTCTTACTAGGCTAAAAGATAAAATCAGGCAGGAACACCTACCCCAAAAAAGGGAAAGCCCAAACTTGCAACCACTCATTATCTTTTTTTGAACGATTAACCTCTAACAGCTGAAGAGACACAGCTGCCATTCTGGCCTTGGCCACTGAAATGCTGGCTAGTTTATTGGGTACGGTGTGACTGTGCAAGATTCAGACTAGAGGGAATAAAGGTGGAAAAATTGTCTCCCTTGAAGCCACTCTTGGAAGAAAAAGTACCCTCGCTGTCTTCAGTATGTTACTACTGTAGCACAATGGAAAACAGAAAGAAGTTTTCTTGCAATAGTTTCTGCCACCTCCTTTACTCTTCTTTTCGTCTGTTCCTCTTTCTATCCTGTATGCTTTTTCCTTACTGCTCTCTTCTACATTCAGTCACTCCCTCTGTTGTCATTTATTGCTCATTTATGCACTTAATCCAAGGCAGTCAGTTTTAACTGCTCTTTTTTTTTTTTTTGTCTTTACTCCCTGGGAAACATGGACATTCTTTTTGTTCTCTTCCCAGGGCTTTTTTATATGCCAGCAATGGCATGTTTTAGCCAGCTACAAGCCTTCTTGTGCCTCCAGCCAAGCAAGTTGTTGAGAGCAACAGACTGGGCATTTGACTGGACTCACTTGAATGTTTCCCCTTTGGGATGTTGGTGGTGGCTACTGCCATGCTCAGTGCAGCATGTCCCAGTTTCTGTGTATGTGGTGGGGGTGGCAGGAAGGGCTGGCATAGAAAGTGCAAAACAATCTGGCATCTTCCACAGCTCCAAAATTTTTCCCATGGAAGAATGTAGGTTTCCATTTCAGGAAGATTAACCCATTCAGAAGAGATTTTTACATCTTAAGGGGTTTGCGGCATAGTATTTCCCTTGCAAGTCTATCTGGGCTCTTCAAGAAGCTGCACTGAGTCAGAGCTGATTGGCAGCTGTCAGTCACTGGTTATACATGCTCAACATTTTTGTGAGGCAGGGTGACTAGTTGGCTACAGCTCTCTGGGATGTAGCAGGAGGCAGTGCAGCATTTTCATTTAATTGCTTGTGGAGATAGCTGCAGGATTGTGGTGTCAAAATATTGCTAGATCTCTGGAAATTTCTTGTCATTTTGTTGCCACAATAAGGTCATAGTTGTCACAGTGGCTTAGTACAGCCACAGAATATGTACAATTATTTATGCAACCTGAAAATATAGTGCAATAATAAAATACTGTATTTATGTATCTGTGACTCACATTCATTTGCGTCTTCTAATGCTTCTTTAGTCCTCTGCTATATTATTTAAATGCTTATTTCTCATATTTGTGATTTATAAAGATGTTAAAACGTTATATTCTATCAGTCTGGATGTATTTTGCAGCCAGTCTTAAATGTGATTCTGCTTGTGGGTTTGTGTCTCTCAGCTGTCTTTATTACCTAGATATTTCAGTTTTATAATAAATATTTGTGAGGAATTTGTTCCACACAGAACTGCCATTGCATTGTTAATACCAACATGACAAGCAGCCTGGAAATGAGGTGTCAAGCATATACGGGCAGTTTCCACTTGAGTTTTTTGGCTGTCCTAAAGACCGGCCAGTCCTCGTTGTGGAGCATTTGCGAAGTAATATTAATGCAGTGCAGAGATGCTGGTGAATTACAGGAAAGCAAACACTTGAGATAAAGATGAGGTTGCTGTGCCTCCAGCCCTCCCCAGAGCATGTCCGAAGCCGGCTTTGTTTGAGAATTAAGGATATCTGCCTTTCTGTGTGTCACAGTTGAGATCCTGTTCAGGTTTGTGTTTGCTGTATGCAAAATGTTAGCCTTCAGCAGGAGTGGATTTTTTTCAGAAGAAATGGGCTTAGTTGCTCAAGAAGTTGCTTTCTCTGTATTGTGGTTTTAAAGGCCCTTTACCCACACTATAATCTTTGTGTCTGTTCCTCTCGTCTCCTGTGAGATGTTTCAGTTCAGGCATCAGGGCTGAACCAGAAGAGCACTCGTTCTATGAACAACAGGAAAAATGCTCCAATTACACTCTTGCCTGTATCTGTGGGATTAGACCATGAACTCTTAGCTGGAAACACCCCTGGCAGGTTGCTTGTGCGCACAGTCTTGCTGGCCTAAGCAGAATTGCTTAAATTGGTAAAAATGTCAATGTGAACTTGCAGTGCAACTTGGCAAAGCCACAGGCACAGCGGTGATAGCAGGGTATTACTGGAGTAGTTTTCCTGATGCTTCTTTGTGCTTTCATTATTTCCACTTGTCATGACTTCTGGGTTTGTTTTTAGTAGGAATTTTGTTTCTCTGTTGTGATACATTTGAGAGATTGCTGCTTCTTCTCCCAGAACTTAAACTGGAGAGAGATTTTTCATGTGTTGCAGAACAGATCTGAAATCTGAGCTAATCAGACTAATCTGATAAAATAGGTTTAGAGCTGACCTAACACCAATCTGCTGCTCTGTAAAAAGCATATATATGCAATATTTATTGTCTGTATCCACAAGAGGAAAAATAAAAATAAAAAAAGATAAAGCCCCCACGTAGGATGGCTGCAATGAGTCACTTTCCCAAGAAAAATGAACATGATAATCACAGTCCAGTATGTTAACCTAAACTTTCCAATAAACGTATGTGCAGGAACTCAGCCTCTCTGAAAAAGGAGGGATTGAGCTGAAAAACATCCCTGGAAACCTGGAGGATTTTTAAGGTGAA
>VXAV01009090.1:605973-625954 GCA_013399715.1 Alectura lathami | reverse complement strand
GGTGAATAGGAGAAGGAAGAGAAAAATGTGCTTTTCAGGCTGTAATGAAAGATGGCTTTGGAGGATGTGTGTGTGTGCCAGGAGCCTGAGGCAGGAAGTGGAAGGTAGAAAATCCAACGTCTCTGAGCACTGACAAATCTCCTGGCTCTGCTTAATGATCTGACAGCATCTCCTCGCTGGCTGCATCAACATTAGGGTTATTCATCACTTCTGTAGCTTCACAGCATTAGGTAACGCTCACACCCTTTCTATCAATACACATTTTTGTCTGCCTGGGGAGTTGAAGAACAGCTTCGTATAATGACTTCAGCAGGGGAAGTGCACAGACAGGCAGGTCATACTCTGTTTCAGATTATGTAAGTTGTGTCTCAGAACAATTTTCACGTTTGTCTGCCGCAACCATTTTAAGCTTGAGTTGTTGATTTCAGAAGCTGCTGTTTTGCTACCCATTATCAAAAGTTTGGCCAAAGGTTTCTTCTGATCAAAATATTTGTCTTCACAGCCGTCTTAGTGAGATTTCCCAGTGGCTTCTTTGATGCAGTTTAGGAATGACTGGAAGTAATAAAACATATACAAATGGAGAAGTTTTCATGAAGGTAGGATTTGTTATGGGAAGCAGTGCTATCTTTACCATTTGTTGCTGGGAATCAGCAATGCCATCACACTTGTTAAGAGATAGTCGAATTCAGCTGCTGCACAGAACTGATTTTTTTTAGGAAGTTATTTTATAAGAAGCATCATTCATCACACTGCTCCACTGAGAGGCCTGGATGCTGCCAAAATTGATGAGTAAATGATCAGCAACCAAACCAAAATAAGAAATTAGAGGCATTAGATCTTTTGGGTTTGCATTTCTTCATATTTAAATATTTTTGTGTGAAGATCTCGGTGGTGGTGGTGGTGGTAGTTACGTTGGTCATTCTCATGATCTGCCACAGGTGACAGCATTTGGGAGCAAAGAGGACCATTCAGTGCTTATGCTGTTAAGCTCTGTGAATATACTTCATGTATAAAGTGATGAGATTTTGTGGTTGACTAAATAATGTGTGGAAAGATGATGACCTGGGTGGTGGGGTCCATTTGCAAATAACGTAGAAAGCAGATGCTCCTGCTTAAAGTATGGAGTTTCTGCCTTATTCCTGTAACAGGCCATGCACATGATGATAAGAAATCCTTTAGAAATGTGTTCTGATTTGACCATGCTTATGAGCTTTCTTGTTTTAGCTAAGTATATTTCTGTATCTGAATTTCCCTGAGGGGAAACTTTCTAAGCAGAGGTTAATTTTTAATGGCAGCATTCAGCATTTATAGCAATGAACACTGTGTAATTGATCACAAAAACTACTCTTATGCTAGACTGCAAGTATCAGAGGGCTTTGGCATAACCAGCACAGAATCCTATGCAAATATTCATAGTGGAAAAGCAATTAATCCCCTTCCAAAGGGCCAACACAAATCTTTCAATGGCACATAAGACTGCTTTTGAGGGAGCAGGTGCTTAGCAAGCCCTGAGGTTTCAGATTTTAAAACAATCTGTACTCTAAGGTTACACATGCAAATACCTTAAAAACAAGTTTTCAAATTCTTATTCTCTTCTAAATTTGCTATAAATTCTATATACTGTGGATTTAGATGTAACTTGCTTCTGATGCATGCAAACATTCTGCACAAAAAGATATTCTGTATGGTCATCTCAGTCTGGAGCTGGACAATACCTGCTTTAAGTTGGGATAGAACCAAGCTGTGTAGTTGATGGTTGGCCAGGTCTTTTTACCAAGCTGCTCATTTTGATAATTCATACCAAGAGACCCTTATTTTGTAAAAATCCTTTTGTTGAAGACAGCAGACAGGTTCTATTCTGTCCTCAGAGAGGGGTGGCATGGTGCCAGTGTCAGCAGCCAGCAATCCAAATGTTGTCTTTAATCACAAGATTAATTTTTCCTTTTATTGGCTTTTCCTTTCAATATCACCAAGCATGACATGTTGTAAAACAGTAACACTAGTTGAACAAGGGTTGGCTAGCATCTCGGAGCCCCTTGTCTACGTTGATAGCAAAATGAATATTTGGCTTGATGTGCAGCCAATAGAGACTCCCAGGAAACCAAAGTGGGAAAACAGAGTTGTCAATGGATGGGCCATGTGCCTGGAAGAGGAAGCAAGGTGCACCTGGGTGAAAGAGCTGCAGCTGGGGCTCACATTTGTCATTTCCTCTGTGTTTTGAACAGTGTTTCAATAGTGTGTCAAATACCTGAGTTTTCAAGCTGTAGATCCGATCCATTAATGGTGTCTGGTTACATTAGATTTTATTTCTTTTAGCCTTAGACTGATCGTATGCAAGTTAGCTTATAAAACGAGATGGCAGTAGGTGCAGATCACGTTAAAGATTTGTGCTCATCCTACTGAACATGACTACAAGAGGTTGTGCTTTGCACTGAATCATGTAAGAAGAATTACTTTTTTATCCATGGAACTTTTTTATCCTTAGTCTGCAACAGTGACTGGGTGAGCACCCCAGTGTTGTCTGCCGTTATGCAGAAATCTGATCGTAGGTAGGAGTACTTATGGAGAAAAATAATATCTGCAAACAACCATATTCATTCATCTTCGTTCAAGGGACTTCTGGGAGTAGCAAATACTGCAGAGTTTGGTGTAGGTGCGAGAACTGATAAAACTCTGCTTGCCAAAGCAATGGCAGAACCTGCCTTTAAGAGGATTATTAAATATATTGTAACTTAGATATACTCCCCTCTTTCTACAATCTGTACTGTAAACTATGAATTTTATGCTCTATAAGGTCAGTGCTGCTAAAAACAGATGGTAGAACTTTATAGAGGAAGATAAGAGCACTCTCAGGGCAGCATTTCTTCAGATTAAGATTTGTTTGTGGATTTGAATAGTTTTCCTGATATCTTCACCTCAAAGCTACAGATTTGTGTGTACTGTTTTCAGCTGAAGTTGCGTTTTATCAGCTTTTCACACTCAGTAGGTGGGGCAATCACTTACACTACAGTATGAATAACATGGCTGCTAAAAACATCAGGGACCGCTGCATGGCACAGTCTGATGCTGGTGCTCATTTGTCAAGGCTAGATTTCCTTGGAATCTTTCAGATTGCTGTCTTGATTTGCAGTTGGCTTTAATACGCATTTTGCAGAGGTTGCTTCTCTCAATACTTTCTTCTGCTAAGGATCCTTCTACAGTGAAACTGTTCTGTGATTGACACTCTTGTGAAAAGATTTCACGAGCTCAGGAGTAAAATCCAGAAGTGGTTCTTATGCACTGTGATGCTGTGATTGTACGTCACTTTTTCAAATAGGCACTTTTTGTGGCAGCTCTCAAGGAAGCAGCCTAATGTTATGTTTCAAGGATTAACATTGTAAGCCGCCATTTCTCACCACCAGCCTGTTCTCTCAAGGAGCAAAGAGCTGGGAGGGGCAGGACTTGGTATGGTTATGCATTTATGTAAATAGTAAGTATTGAATGAAGATTGCAGGAGACTGCAAGCAATCAGCTGTCTTTACAAAGTTAGTATTTACAGCAGAGTTTAAATGCCTTATTGTTTAGAGTGTTATTTGCCTTGGGCATCGGCTTAGACAGTCATGTTGGCTTAGACAGTCGCATTGGCTGAAAAGAATTCCCTGTCTGCCTCTTCCACACAGGAGACGATTAAGTAGATAACAGTAACAATTGGCTTTTCTGATCTGGCCCTCGCATATGTTCCAAGCACCTACCTCTGTGTCCAAGTAAATTATTTTTCATGGCTGCAGTGCTCCACTTCTATTTTGCCATCACTGCTACTTATGCCCCATCAGGGGCTTCGTTCTCAGCTTTATTTCTGGTCAAAAGTAAACAAAATTAAAAGTTCCCTATTCAATAGTGTGTAAATTCTTTATGCATGGGGAATGTTCCTGACACGTAAATAGTATTCAGAGTCTTTTGCAGTTACAAGAAAGCTCCACTGAAGGAAACAAGTTCAAAGCAAACGTTACAGGAATTGCATGGTGAAGCTTTAGTCTTCTTGATGTCCAAGCACCCAAAAGAGTTGTTAATGACAGATGACAATGGTAAAGGAGACCATGAAGTACAGAAGCTCCTTTGGAGAGCTTTCCCCTGAAATGTCACTGCCTGTTCCCATGTGCCATCCCACTCTCTACTGGGAAAGAGCTTCTGATCATCAACAGACGTGGGTCCCATAATTTTTCTGCATCTTACCAGGCCCTCAGGCAGCCCAAAGCAAACCTTGCTTGACATGCTCACTTGGTTTCTGGACAGAATTTGTCAGCTGCCATGAGGCAGTGACATAAGTAGTTCAGCCCTTGACTCTGTTGGGTGGGTGTCTTAGGAAAAGCTGGAAAAGTCCTGCTTTTTCCTTTCCTTGTGCTGCTCTGCAGAAGGGGCCATGTGGTACAGGGAGATGATGGGGATCTACCCAGAGTTAGTGCAGGTCGTGAAGAATCTTCCACAGAGCAGAGGGTGCAGAGCAGCTTCCTAGAAGAGTTGCTTCAATGATTGAAATTAAAATACTGAAGTGTACTTGGCTAAATAGGCTAATGGATCTGCACTGCAGATGCAGGAAAGTTCTTTCAGCACTGAAAATGACAGTAATGACTGATTGATTAAAAAGTGACAGAATGGAAACTGAAAATTGAGGGGGAGATAGAGTAGCTCATTATTACAGTGCTTTTTCTTTGTCTTTCCCTGAATGTACAGAAAATGTCATCATAAAAAAAAAAAAAAGTAAAATATGCCTTTTCTATTTAGTAGAAAAAAAAAATTGTGCCCATTGAAAAATTCTGAATTTACCAAAATTCAGAAGTTGCCAGAGAAATAACGAGCAAATGCCTCTTCTGATAAACTCCTTTTGATCCAGGTGCAGTTCTTATCTTGCCTGCTCACCTTTGCTGATTTCTGTGCAGTCATGCTGCAGTTAGAATCGATGTCAAGGCAAATGCAACACAACGCAAGGTGTGGTGTTAGAGGTAGCTTCCAACACAAAAGTAAATGGCAGACAATAGATTTCACTAAAAAAAAAAACATTTTGTTGGCTTGTTCAGTCAACAACTTCACTAGTTACAAAAAATTCTTGAAGAAACCATGTCCTTTTCAGATAGAGGTCATACAACAGATCCGTTTTTTCAGTCTGCAAATCGACTTGATTCAGTCATTGAATCCCAAATGTGCAGACCAGGTGGTAACTGGTCAGACTCGTTCAGGAGCACAGGCACAGCCGCACGGGGCTGGCATTTTCGCCGTTTAGCATGGCTCTGTGAGACAGCTGCAGACCATTTACTCTGCCTCCTGAGTCACAGTGTAGGAACCCTTAATCCAAAACGAATGCTGCAAATCGTCCCCTGTGGACCCGGTGAAGTCAACCGAGCTGAAGATGGATGGGAAATTACAGCAATTTGCAAGAGAGATGTTTCAGAGTGGTTCTGCCTTCCACGATCTGTGCTCTTTGCTCAGGGAGGGGGGCCGGGGGTTTCACTGTGCTGCAGACTGCTCAGAGCCTGTGTGCAGAGTTCAGCCGGAGCTCTCCCAGATGCAGCGTGGTATGTGTGCATCATGGGGGGGAGAAAGTCACGAATTCTCTAGCCCATCACCACAGGCTTTCTTCCTGTTTGAAGGGAGACGAGCACTTTAAGGTCTTCTCTTTGTCGCTGGCTGTGCTGTTGTAAATGAGCAACACGAGATTGTACATAATTTGAACAATTCAATGGCTGAGTGTTTGTGAAGGCAGGCGTTTGGAACTGAGTTGAGCACATAGGAAACAAAATCCTGGTAGGAAGCGGATCTCCTCTTCCTGGCCTGCTTCTCTATCTCCTGCCAGGGCAGCCTTGCTGCCAGCAGTGCATGCCCAGGCTGACTTTGAGAAGTGCTCCAATGGCACAGACACCGCGCTGTCCGCGCCTCTTGGTGCTCCCTTGCCAGGAGGAAGGAGCCAGGTGCTGGCTGTGGGTGGTACAGGGGCTCCAGTGGGAGCACACTCTCTGGGAAGACCTTTTGCTTTTCTAGAGCTGTTAAAATGCTCTGGATTCACTTTAACCCCTTCCATGTCCCTCTGGCACAAATTGTGAATAATATTTTTTAAACTCCAGTTCATGGGAGGGTTCTGCTCTCTTGGCATCTGTTGCTGTTCAGAATGAGAATACTTCTATTTTCTTGTTGGCTCTGTTCACATAGTATAACCGTATCATTATCTCAAGTCTTTTTTTTCCAAGACATTCACAAAAAGTCCTTGAGAAACAAAAGCAACAGTTATGTGAATTCAAGAGCAGGGAATACTAAAGGAGGTGCTGCATAGCAATTACCTAAGACTCAAGGCAGATACGTTTTCTCATCCTGTACAGCTGGCACATGGAACATGGAGCTTTTGCTTTTCTTTTTAATAACCTTTTGAAGGAGGGCTGTTTTCTGTATAACCTTTGCAAGCAGTGTGTTTTGCAATTCAGAAATGCTAACAAGTCTTAAGTATCTTTTAACTCAGCAAAGATGATTGCTTTTGTTTCTGGCTGGAAGGGCCCCACTCAAACCACAGCCTCCTAGGGAGGCTGTCCTAGGGACTGTGAGATGTGGGGAGAGAGAAAAGGGAGTAAGACCCACTTCTTGCTTTAAAGAGTAAATACGGAGTTAAAGTGCCTGCATGGGCAGCACTCCATTTTGGGGGAAAAGGAGAATCCAAACAATTTTTGTTTAATTACAAAAGTCAAAGTAAGTACTGTGAAAAGTAAACAGACTTGTCAATTACTCGATCAATCAGGTATTGTAAAAAAAAAAAAAATTAAAAAAATTAAAACCCTACTGACAACCGTACTTAATGTTGAGCAGCAACTATTGAGGAGCTGATGAAATGCACATGTCACTTGTGCCTGAGGAGCAAACAATGCAAAAGGCTCTTTTCCTAACTGCAGTGTACAGAAACAAGTCTGTAAACATGCCAGAAAATTAAACAGCATGAGTGAGAAGGTCTAGGAGGACTGCTATGATGGAAGGTGAGGAAGAGGGTGGTTGCCACTCCACATCTGCATCTTGGTGCCTGACCTGAAGCATTGTGAATCTCTTGAATCAAGAAATTACCAGTCTGTTGCTAATAGTAACTGATTTTAGCTGTTTCAGTAGATGTGTTCTCCTAGTTGGTGACTTGTCTTGAGAAAGGCTATAACACTTTAGAGTTAACTTTTATTGACACACTTTTGCATGCTTTTAAACGTAAAGCTCCCCAGCAATGCTGCAGTAGTTTGGTTAATATTAAGGTGCAGTGTGCGCAGAGTAAATAATTTGCTGAATTGTGCAATAGATAGGCAAACTGAAGTAAAAAAAATAACCCTTGGCCAGGTCACTTATGCTACTAGACTGTACTTCCTCAGGTAAATAAGAGAGAGACTTATTTTTACTCCACTGAGTGAGTGAAATAATATTTTTTTTTGTAGGATTCAGATGTACATCCTGAAATTAACACATGCAAAGTGGGTGGGTTTTTTTGGTCTGAAAAGTGAATTGCTTTTTTAATTCACCAAAGGGTACTTTGGGGATTTAATGTCCCAGAACGTGGTTCATTTTCACCATGATTGCCCTTTGGAGTCAGGTACAGAGTACTACTTTTTGAGGAGAACTTTCGAGTTTACTTCTAAGTTTTCTTCAGAATGTGACGTATGAGAACAGGAAGATTGGAACTGTTTTTGTTACGTAATAAATTTATAAAACAGCTTCAGAAAAGAACCATAGTGACTGGTTTCCATACTCTGGTTTCCTGCCCCCCCATCCCCACCAAATCAAAGGACACAGAAGCACAGCTCTACCCTTGCAAGCCTTCCTTGTGTCTTTGTGGCTGCTCTCCTGTGATCTGCAGCTCCATGCTTCCCCTGGCCATTATGGTAGACTCTGTCTGCTGTTGAAGAGGAATGTTAAGTAAAGCGAGGTATCTCAGAGTTGTAGATGTTCTCTAGTGTAAGCTAAAACTGCTTTGCTTGTGGCATATGATTTTCAGGAAATGCCAGAGGGAGGAAGAGGGGAAGGGATAAGGGGTGCATTCAGAAACTCTCAGACAGTAAATTGTTTCCATTCCACTGAGGTAGCTGTTTAGCAAGAAGTAAATGGTAGAGCAAGAGGGTTTTAAAAATGTACACATACAAATGCCAACTATTGCTATTGGAAGAGATAGAACAGCTCCACAGACAAAACATCCCATAGTTCAGATCTGTGTCCAAACCTCTTGCTTGACAGTTTAGCCTGGAAATTTCTCAATGGTTGTATCATAAGATGCCACAAGATGCTTGATGCTTCTCTTTCTGGTCCCATCTGGGAATCTGGAAAGTATAATGCTTAAGCTGAATATTCAGTTGGACTCTTGGAAATAAGAACAAGTTTCACATTTTTTTTTTTCAGAATTGGTCTGCCCATTGTATATTGTAGCAGATGGTGACACGTGCCATTTCCATACGTTTCTGTTTTGGCACAGGAGCTGTTAATTGTCCCATTTTGGCTCAGGAGCGTATTAAGCTTCATTAATGCATCTCAGGTAATTGTTTTCCTGGCTTGAGTTGCCAAATTATGGCAACAGCGTTGGAAGAATTTTGGTGCACGAGGTCCAGAGCACAATACCTTTTCTAACAACTTTATGGTTCTTTCAAAGAAACATCTCTCAAAATTGCAGACCATAGGCTTTTAGCGAAAGCTGAGGTATTAATAGGGAAGATGACAAAACACCTACCTGATATCCACTGCAGGACATCAGGTACTTCTCTGACTTTTGGAAAAGAGTGGGTTTTGGGGTGTATTATTTGGAGCAAATAATGCACAAATAAAGCAGTGATGTTTTCCCTGCCATTATTTTCACTTCCATGGCTGCCACTGAGATCTCTCACCTTCACATTCACTTCAGAATGCGTTGGCAAGAAACAAATCTGTATTTCAGGTCAAATCCCGTTTCCCTGTCTCTGCAATCAAGATTATATTGTCTCTCAGGATGTTTTCGAAGCAAAGTAATTTTGTTTTCTGTCAACCTGAATTGAATACCTGTGCAGCAAACCAAATATTAGAAGAGTCCCTTTATATTTTGTCCAAGCTGACAGAAACATTTAGACCTAAGATGTTGATGCAATGTTTCATCATTTAAACAAAAAAGACTGTTAATATGACAGTCTCTATGTATTTTAGTTTTTTATTGCTCCCCCAAAGCATTTTTGTCTTTGCTAGGTGCTGTTATAAGATTTTACCTGCAGGAGAAGCTGCCTCCAGAAGCCTGCCCTAATGCTGTTAGGTGAGCAGAGACGTTGCGGATGTGCAGGCAGGGGAAGCTTGGGACTTGGCTCAGTTTGTGCCACTAAAATGGGAAACCCTTAATCTAAGCTGGGGGGCACAGTTGTTCAATAGTTTGCAATGTGGCTCTTTTGGGTTGCTCTTGCAAAAGTGCCTGGGAGCAGCTGTGAACCTCCTGCATGTAGCAGCAGAAGCACCATACACTTTCGCAATGTGGGGACATGTATTTTGCTGCCCAGCCTCTTAATCCATCACAGAGTGATGAGATGGAGAAAAGAGCCTGGAAGTTACTTAGTGATTTTTTGGGAGGCTCAAGCAGGGGGAACAGCTCTGTGTAAAGAGAAGACGGACTTCTAATAGGTGCAGAAAAAGATTGTCCAGACACTGCTGCTGTCTGTCAGTCTCCCTCCCCTAACCTAGAATGTGGAATGAAGATGATGATGTTACTGGGGAGGGGTGAAGATAGTGAGAACACGCTAATGTTTGATGGTTCTTCATTTGGTGAATGCAAATGGAAGAATGCATTTAATATTGTAACATTTCCACTGCACTGAGCGATGTTGTTTTGTTTTGTTACTGATATTTAACCCTTGGTTTTGTTTTTAACTGCATACAGTCTCTTGCTTTCAATATAATCCTACATGTTTGGTTGCTGGCTCGTGTGTCCCACCACCCTCTGCTGGAAGGAGTGAGGATTTTTCAGCTGTGTCCTGGTGCCCCAAAACAGCCCCAGTCCTGCAGCAGGAACGGGCTGTGAACCGGCTTGGGAGGGGCACAGTTCTGTCCTGATGTTGCTGGCACCCATCCTGCAGAGAAAAGACTGATGTATTAAAGTCTGGTGTATAAAATACTGCTCAGTTTCCGGACAGTGCATGTGTGAGGTGGGGAGCATGGGGTCCGTGACAGCAGGGTGCTGAGCTAGGTGACTTATCCTATTCTGTTTTGTTACCTTGGCCACAGTTGTTAGGTCTGAGGATTTCAGGATTAAAGGTGTTGCCAAAATAGACTCAGGCAATGACAATTCTCCTCTAATGTCCTGCCTGGAAAGATGGCTGGTACCAGCTGGTGGCTTGGGAAGGGGTAAAATGCCCCAGAGCAGGTAGCCACAGGGAGTTTATTTCCCAAATGTGGTTTCTTTTATATGTTAAAACATGCAGATTGTCTGTCATTTTTATTTTCTTACATTTCAGCTAAAGTAATTTTGTTTTATTTTTTTTTTCCCCCTTAAGTTCTTCATATATTAAGGCCACCTTATACCTGTCATGTAAGTATTCTTTTTAAATGTAGTGAGAATAAATGTCATGCTCCCAGTTCAGGTTTCCATAAAACCCCTTTGGGAGGATATCCCAGAGGGAAATTAAAGATGAGATTCTAAGAGAGGCTTTTGTTTTATTATTACGTGTTTGTTCCCATATTTGATTCATGAGAATGTTTACACTCTCTACATTATCTTCTTTATCTGTTTGCAGTAGAGGTATCTCTATCTCTTTGTTTTGTTCATCTCTTCTATAAAATATGAAGTCTCTAATCTTTCTAGTTTGTACAGGGAAATCTTTCAATACCTGCTGTAATTTTGCTGCGTGTGTCTAGAAATCTTCAGATGAGATCTCAGAGTAGGACTGGCTTCCTACCCTGCACAAGCAAGCTGTTGCACAGATAAAAGAATTTGCTTAGCAACTCTAAAACATCTTATACAGTCCGTGGACAGGTATTGTTTCCAGATTTCAAAGGCAGTACATGATCCAGGCAAGTCTGCAAGAACCTCTGGTCTTAATTAGTTGTAGATTTCCTGAACAGCTCTCTCAAGTCATAGAAGAAATGTAGCTGCTAATACCAGCCTCACAGGATTTTCCTTCCCCTCCTCTGTACAAGACTCTCTAGGGAGCCCAGCACTGCAGGTGGCAGGTTTGTCAGGATACCGGGACACATGCCCTCCACAAACACCCGGATGTCAGCCCAGATGTCAGACCTGGCCTGCAGCTGGATGATCCCTTGTGTCCCTCCATCTCAGGCCATGCATCCCCTGGCGGGGCTGCCAGGAGTCTCGCTGTCACTGTACAAAGCCAGTGGCATGCATGTCAGAGGGATAAGATCCTCTTAGAAGATACTCCCTGCTAGTATCCACTACTCCAAGCAGCCACTGCAGCTCTTTCAGTGCAGGGTTTTAATGAGGCAGCTTGCTTTCTGATGCAGACCGTAACAGGCATCCTGACACTCAGGCTGTCTGGGACTAAGCTCAGACACATGGGCTGGTTCTTTTCCCCACATATTGAAAATCGCATTATGTTACTGATACTCTGCTAATCCACTGAAGACATGATAACAGGATTCATAGAGTTCATATCAAAAGTGTCTTGTACATAGTGGCTCATTCTTAATTTAAGTGCCACATGTTTTTTTCTAATAGATGCTGTCTTTGAGTTAAATAATTTTCTCCAGTAGGTGTAAAGGGATGGAAGCTCTTGGGAAATTTAATTTCTTTCTATGGAAGCACATGGGGCAAAGGAATATCTAAAAAGTCAAATGAACTTTTCAACAAGGGTAATATATACTGTATCTCTTCCCTGATGTCACCATCCCTTCTCCTTCTCTCTTAATATTTCTTTACCTGTTGTTCTCTCTGATGACAGCATACTCACAGTGAACTACCTCATTTCCACTCTCTCATGAATGCAAACACTGAATAAGTGCTGGATGTGTTCTCCTGGTACATGTGAGGAAAGTCCGCGTAAGTCCTCCTCTGCCAGTAGCTGGGATCCCCCCAGGTGTGTCTGAATTAAGCTTCTGATAATTTGAATTTATTTTTAAAAGCCACTCTGCAGGAGCAGAACACCTCACATTTTGGCATCGCTGGTGGCTTCGTGCGTGTGTTGGCAAGAGTAAAGACAATGGGGAAAACACCAGAGAACAGCTCTCAGTAAGGGAGGAGATACCCTGTGCATTTTTGCCATCAAATTAACGTGGGATCTGACAAGTGCAATTTCATCTATCCAACAAAAAGTTGTGTCAGCTTGCTGAGAGGCCTCGAGGATCGCGAGGGGGACTAGTGGTATAAAACTCAAATGAGCTCTGTTTTTCATTACTCAAGGAAATGGGGCTGTGGTGGACTCAAGATGAGGGCCACTGCCATAGTATTTGTGGCATTACTTTAATAATTCTGACGTTTACAAATTAGAAGCATAAGTTTGCATTCCACATAGCATCTTTGAAAATGCTCAGGATAACACAGCTTGTACAGCATATGTGTCCCTTTCAGAGAGTATGAAGCATCTTTCAGCCTCCCTGGACACCATGCTGGGCAGCTGCACTGTGCTTATTGCTGGAAATGGTGCACACAGGAGCACAGACCGCAGGCAGTGCAGCCACATGAGTTGGGAACTCTGCTGGTAGGAGTTATTGGTTCATGCAGCATCTTCTGGAGGTAATTCTCCAGTTTCCCGTTTAGCTAGGTTTCTGTGGCTTGGTAATTCCCTTATATGAATTTTGGAACAAATTCCCTTATATGAATTTTGGAACAGGCTGGAAGTCATTCAGCTGTTGTAGTCCAGAGAGGCTGGTGGCCAGCCATATCCAGACAGAACTGCAAAGGAATGCTACTGGGCAGCATTTCCTTCTTTTTCTAACCGAGAGGATTTCAAACAGTTTCAGTGTGACAGGATGACTAGTGCATCTCCTGCTATGGTTATTCTGCAGCAACTCCCCGCTGTCACCTTCTGTCGTGACCCAAAGGCCACTCATGCACTCAGCTCTCCATTAGCTGCTGGAAGAAGTAGCAGTTGTGTCCAGCTGCTCAGCATGGTCTTGGTAAAAGGTTGGTGCATGTTTGGGAAGCCCTGGATTACCGTGTTGTTGTGTCTTTGAGGTTTTTGTGGCATTTTAGGCTTTGCTGATCTGGTGCTAAGAAGGCAAACCCAGAAGTAAGGGGAATTGTCTCTGAATCTGCATGCTCAGTCTGTGACTCATGCTTGGAGTCCACTCTGATTTGCCCATACACTGACAATTGACTCCTTTCTCTGATGTACCAGAGGCCCTACTGCTGCTCAGGGTGGTTCTGCCTGCAACCCATCAGACAACTGAAGTGCCATGAAGACCTACTGTCTCATTTTAATGTGAACATTGTCCACCTCTTAATATAAAAATGCTATTATGTGCTCTGAAATCCAACCTATATGTGTAGTCGAATCAAAGCTAGGTGGATGACTTCAATTTGAGGTGTAAATAAAAAGCTGGGCCTTTCAAGTGGTGCTTCACAATTAAAAGCATATTACTTCACAAGTACATCAAAACAAAAGCTTTGTCCTGGGCTTTCAAATTAGTCGGTAGCTGCTAACCAGCCCCATGTAGATCCTTACTTCACTCAGAGCAATGCAGATTTCAAAGCATTGTGTGAAGAAGGATTTTGCTGTTTGATCTGTATTTGCGAATTAGCCCAGCCCATGTGCCCTAGTCCTACTGCCGTGAGCAACTGAATGCAGCTCCCTGCAGAAACAAGTGGTTTTGCTGCTTTTTGGGGTGCTGTACCAGGTTTCTGGGCTCACAGAAGCTGCTGTGCATGCAGTGAGCATGTCTGCAGGGCTGCAGGGCCCAGCACAATCCAGGCCTGACTGCTCACCGTGCACGTGTTGTAAATTTGTTTTGCACATGTAGCTTGTTAGAAAATGTCCAGCCCAATGGCTGCAGGTTCACCTGCTCAGTCTGCCTGAGCAATAGGCCTGGGATGGCTGGATGGCTTCCCAGCTTGAAGATGGTGATGGGTATGGTTGGCCCTATGGTCACGTCACTCACTGTTGGTTTTTGGTATTGTTGTTCCTATTCCAGATTTATCCCACATCAATTCACAGGACAATAGTGTCTTTTCTCAGATATTTTCAGACCATTTGAAAAGGGAAGAAGGGGGAACATGCTCCAGAGCTTTCTAGCAGCTTTGTGGAAAGGTTAGAGTACATTTTACTGTGGAGTGATGTATAGCCCAGATAAGACTTTTCACCAAGGACCATTATATCTAAAGTTGACTTCTTAATTGATTTAGCTCCTCAGATCTGTGCTTTGCCAGACGTGAACCACTAGCCTTTGGACCGAGTCCAGGATGTAATGGAAAGTTCACTGAAACCTCATCAGCTTTTGTTAAACCTGAGTGAATTTCAGCCCAGCACATTTCTTGTGAATAATTAAACACAGTTAAGCAGGTGATGGATTTGAACCTCTGGTTTTTGTGTTCAGCTATATTTCATGAGGAATGGGCTCATGAAATTCATGTTTTTTTTTATGGGTCTTTTTAGGCCTCCTGTGATGGATAACTGTATCTGGCAATCCAGGGTGGACATTTTTGTGTCTCCATTCATTACCAGCATAAGCTGCTCCATGTGGCACTCTGCTCTCATCAATTTCTGGTTTTCAGTGGTAAATCCTCCAGTATTTACTTCTCCTCTTCCCATTTTTATGTAACGTTCAAGTTGTTATCCTTTAATATCTCTTCCTATCAGTACAACTGCTGTAGTCACAGTGAGGGTGTAGTGCTATGGCAACAATACATTAGCTGCAATCTTTCCAATGAGTAAGATGCAGTGCAGAAATTAGATGTTTTATCAAAATCTGGTGTGGCAGAACTGAGCAAATGACCTGGCTACCCTGAGCCTTATGCTGCTTTCCCAGGACCCACCGTTCTCTTTCATGTTGGTTATGACACTCAGATACATTCTCTCCTGACAATCTCCAGTGATGCCTTTTTAGCCCAACAAATGACTTAGCACCTTGGAAAGTATTTTTAGATGTACAGTAATCTCCCAGCTATCTTTGGCAGTGAACAGAAATGAAAAATGAGCAATTTTTTCTCTGTTACTATTCCACAAAGGTACTTTTCTGTGATTTCACGATAGGAGAGAGCATATAAATGGAAAAATCTCTCCCAGAGTGGGGTATATAAGAAATGTGTTAGATTTCCATTGCTAAAGGCTGACAGCTCTGCCCTTCTCCACTGTGGTGCACCTCTGAGCTCCAGTACTCAACCTGCAGGGTGCTGGCGTGCACCTTCTCTGTTCCACATACGTGGCTGGGTTGGGCCCTAAGGCACTGTACTTATGTTAAATCTTTGGTCAGGTGTGGTGATGACAGGAAATCCCTTACATAGATTTTACATTTGCAAACATGTACATGTTCTTAGCAGTCAGAGTTTTGCAAGAAGCTCCTGGAGAGGTATCAAACAAGGTGTCATGGTTTTTCACAGGTATTCCATATTGTGACAAGCTGATACAGACTTAAGGATGCAGTTTGAAAGTTTTCAGTGAAATTAGTACCAGTGCTTGGACAATTTATGTTTGCTTTTTGCCCCCTCTTATCTGATTAGTCTCTGCTTCACTGGTCTGCTTCTACTTGCATGCACTGAATCAGTGAGCTCACATTAATGTTGTAACCACCCTAATAGTGGAAGAAGGTGATTTGAGCTAAAAGGTGCTTTATTTTCCATGTTATAAACCCATGCGTTGTGATTTGTGCAGAAATTGTTTTGCTCCATAGCAGTATACTCAGATTAATTATTAGTTGCAGCTGAGAGGTTAAATAGGAATCCTTGGAGTCTGCTTATTAGATGTAAGTATCCTAAGTTTGGGTGTCTGTACTCTTGAGGTTCCCACATCTTCTCCGTCCCCTACACAAGCAGATTTTACCATCCTTCTACTAGGAAGAGAAGGGTTGAACCTCCTGCTCCTTGTTCTGCTTCTTGTCTCTGGCCTCTGAGCACCCAGCACCCCAAGAAGCCTGTGCGGACCTGTACCTGCTCTTTGTGCTCCGAGCAGGGCATACAACAAACCACGTGCCTCATCCACCAGGTGAACCACGGACACATCCTCACACAGTGAGCCCTGTGCTGGGCTCACAGGAAGCAAATGCCAGGGCCAGCAGCCTTGCCCTAGAAGAGGCACTTTGGGATTTGCAAAATCAAATGTGGCCCCTTCTCTGTTGTGCGGTGGGGAAGATGGTCTGTCAGTAGTTTGTGTTTCATTTGCAAAGGCTCCCCAGGGTGGAGGGGGGAAGCAGATGGGTTTCAGTCACTGCCAACCAATGTCAGAGCCAAGACTAAAACCCAATTATTGAAGTCCCAGGCTCCATCCTCTGTCCTAATGCATGTGTAAGGTTTTAATGAAAAAAAACCACAAACCTTAATTTGGAGCAGGATTCAAGAAAAATGTCCCATTTGATTACTTAATTATAGGTGAACTGTAATTATAAGACACAAACAGGTCTTGCTACAGAGCACCAAGCAAAAGAGCAAAAAGGATTATTTGTTGTTTAATTTAGCAGAGGAAGGCAGTTGATGATATGTAAGTCAGTCTGACACCTAGCAAGTTTTTTGATCTCATTTGTTAATCCTTTTAACTTTCTGTTTTATTAGAGTAGAGTTTCAGGAGCAAATAGGATAAATGAGATTAAATCTGTCACCCTGAATTACTCTCCTTTGAGTTACGAGCAACATTGCTCCATTGAAGAAGTATAATTATGAGGAAAATGCTGCCTGTGTAATTGTGTGCTTCGTTCAGAAGGACTCGAGATCCGTAATTATCTCTAGCGTGCCAGGGCAGTGCGTGCTGGCTCTTAATTTCTGCAGTAAACAAAACCAGGGAAGGTTTCTCTCCTGGGTAGTTACTGAAGTAGCAAGGCTGGTGCCCACAACAGTTGCACTATTATCTCAGGTCTCCAGGTTCAAGTGAGGGATCTAAGTTAACTCGGAACAGAGCACCAATCATGCAGTTACTTTTAGAAGAGAAATGCTAATGCAGTTACCTTGAACTTAAATGTTGATTGTGCGGAGAGGAATAACAACCATGGGGAACAGAATGTCTTCTGAGGTGTAAGTATGCCAGGTGAGGCTTGTCTAGGTGCTTGTACAAAAAGCAAGTGCCAGCACATCTGTTGCTGTGTCCCATTGCTTAAATTTTCCAAGGACATTGCCATTGACCTCTGCAATGACTGTGGTTCTGCAAGTGCTCCAGCAACACCAAAGGGTGCAGCTTTCTTTGACAATAATTAAGCTGCAATAGAAAATTCCTGGGCTAGGATTTGTAGTTTTTTCTCCTGGATGTCAGTGCACATCAGAAGTTTTGGAGTTGTTTTTCTCTCAGAAGAATCTGGTGCTGGTGCTCTGTTAGGGGACTGTACACTGCTCTTGGCTCTACTTAGTTTATTTGATCCTACAAAATTTGTGGTACCCTTCATGCTGTGTGATTCCACTGTGGGATGAGCTGATGACACAAAGACCATAGCGCCTTAAAATTTTGGGTTCCACCAGCCAAAGAAAGCTTCAAGTTCACGTTGTTTGTCTGGATTCGTAACAGCTTCTGTTAAGAAAAGCGTCTGAGAAGTTCAGCTAGATTTGTCCTAGAGATGAGCGTTGTTGCTGCTAGAAGCAGCTCTCCTGGAGAGAGGAAATACACAAAGTAAAAAGAAACTCACTGTAGGTCCTGCCCAGACATCTCTGCCACTTTCTCCTTGAGGCAGAGGGTACAGAGGGTCAGAAGCTGGATTTTTGCATGATGGGTTAGTGATAAAAAACAACCTGCCAGACTTGGATTAGAATTTCTGTTATTTTGCCTAAAATTGTGCGTGCATTAGGAGAGAGGGAGGATACATCATGTTTTGTGAATCCTACTAGCAATTTTATGTTCTTTTTCAAGCCATTTTACAGTTATGAGTCAGGACTTGATTTCACGTCTGATTTTATCGATCAGCTTAGTTTACAAGTGAGGCCCCTTTTGACCCATCTAAAATTTTATGTAATATCTAATGCTACATAAAGATTTTGGAAAGAAAAAATAGAAGGATGGTGAACAGACTTTCTGGCTAATATGTGCAATGACTCATTTTATCCTTTATGTCAACTTCTGTGAAGTATTTTCAGACACTCTATTTACCCATTAAATGATCTGTTCAGTTTAGCTTATGGCTGAAGTTTTTCCTAGTATTTTGATGTATTTGTTGGGAACATGACAAAGGAAATCAGAATGAGAACACTAACACATGCTTACATTAATCATCTGAGACAGTCTCATATAATCTTTCTCTGAATAAAGAGTTATCTGTAAGAAAGGGTTTTCTGTCCCTTGATTTGCGAGCTCACTTGACTTTACTGCCAAGAAAATCTCTCCTCCATGCTTGACAAGCAATTGGTAACTTCATAATCTTCCTCAGTGCAGTCAATTTCTTCATGGGAAGAAATGAAGTCAGTCATACCAATGCTGAATCTAATTTTACTATAATTTAGAGGGAGGGACCCTTCCCTGGGTAGAATTTATTCTGTAACTGCTTATTTCAGGATTTCTTTTGCTTTCGTCCAAAGGATCTGGCAGTAACCACTGTTAGTGACAGGCCTGCAGCTTGCTCAGCAAGGTCACCACAGCACATTTCATGGCAAGAGAGGAACTTCTGCTTTGCCTTAGCTTTCAGTCATGGGAGCTGCTTCAAGGAAAACTGAGCACTGCAGCATGTCAGTATGACCTTGCTGAGGCTGAAATTCCACCTCTTAGGGGCCGTAAAGGCTGTAGGTTGACACAGAGTCAGGCTGTCTTCAGCTGGGTCTGTCTGAGCTAGTCTGTCAGCTTTCTCTGCCACAAAGCCCGCTTCTGTGCACAAGCACCTGGATGAAATCCCAAACGCAAGAGAAAGAGATTCTGCCCTCCTCCATGGAGCTCTCAGTCCTTTCTTATTCTCACAATAAGTGTTGACTCCCAGAGGCTTTCCCTGCTTACTCCTCTTAAGACCACTCCCAGGAGAAACCCCATGCTTCTCCTTCTGCTCTGTGGCTGTAGCAAAGCATCCTTACTCAAGTGAGAAGACAGTTTTTCCTTTTCCAGTATTCATCCTCTGGGTTTGGCCCCAGCCACAGACATATCTTACTCCTGGCTTTACAGTTCATTCACTCCAGGCAGGATTTATTCATCTTTTACTCACCCTGCTCTGTCCTGAACGAAGCACACACTAGTAAAGGTCCTTTTAAAAGCAGTTTGCAGCAGTGCAGTGTTCCAAGCCTAGCTGCAAAGAGGAGGGGAGTGCAAACAGTCTCTTCCTGCCTGCTCACAAGGAAATGGGAGAAAATGCAGTGTCCTTCTAATGCTGGCCACAAGAGTGTGTTTAACAGTGTCTCTTCAAGGTCAGTAACACCATTCTCAGCTGTTCAAAACAGCACATCAGTAGCACAAACGTCGCGAATTAGATTTGGAAGAAGGTTGGCTGTTTGTTGTTGTTTTTTCCTTTCTCTCTGCAGGCTTCAGCCTGGCAGACAACCAGACTCAACTGTAGATGTAATTCAGGCAAAATATGTTCCAGGATATGTGGGCAGATGCTTGATTTATGCTAATGGTGGCAAGGTGCTGCTGCGGAATGGCTGTCTGAGCAGCAGCTTGCTGGAGTCCTTGCTGTCAAGGCAGGTGGAAATCTAAAGGGCCACTCAGTCAGGAGACTTACTTTTTTTCAGAGACATTCTTTTATATTTGCAAGATGAATGAGATTGATTGGATGTTTCACCTCAGCAGCCCCTGTAACACCAAACCTCTTTGCGCAGAACAGAGAAGTAAATTTGGTCTAGTGTTTAGAGGTAAGGTTTAGAGAGGCTGGAAATGGCTGGCTGAATAAACATTGCATTTTACTGGATAAAGTGGCCTGTAAGATAAGTTCTTCTGTTTTGGTCCTGCCCTCCTCTGCAATGGGAAGTGTTCTTTGCACGTGGAACAAGTGTCCT
>VXAV01009090.1:590813-602065 GCA_013399715.1 Alectura lathami | reverse complement strand
AGTAGAAAAGGACACGGAGATCAAATGGAAACTTTGAAATATTCTCATCAAGTTCTTTCTCTTCCCATCTCCCTTAACACAAGGGAGTCAGGAATAAAGCAGGAAGAGTAGGAGTTTCCAACATCTCACCTTTCTTTCATCCTTTTCACTTCATTTGTGGCCTTAGCCTACTCTGTCTATGCTGTGCATGTACTTGATCTGGAAGAGGTTGTGAGCAGGGAAAAGGCAAGAAAAGGGAAGGGAGTCATCCCCACCCGAGAAAGTGATGGAGTAGAACTGTAGATGTGTGAAGGAAGCAATCTGATAAGGAAAAGATGGAAAAGACCATAAATACCACTGCTGGGAGGAAAGGGGAGCAGATGTTATTTCAAATCACAAGTGTGATTGCTGAAAAAGCTATCATCACCCCACGCCACCCGCAGAGCTGCCAACCCAGGGAGTTCAAAAACTGTAGGAGTGATTTAAAATGAATATACAATGGATCTATTTGCTTTCTGCTCTTGAAATTACAGATTTAATCTTCCTGCTTTTCAAGCATTTTAGAATAGTTTTGATGGTTACAAATTTACATTAAACACAAAACAACCAAAAAAAAGCAATACGAAAGTGGAGAGTCTCATGAAATCACATGATTCCTTTAAGGAAGCCACCAAAAATCATAAGACATAAAAACAGGAGGTTTTGTTGCCCTGTGTCAGCAAATAAGAGTATGAGAGTCTGTGTAGTAAAATACTGTCCTCTACTAATGTATTCTTCTTCTGCTTGGATCACTTAAAGCTGGTAATAAAGACATTTCTAGCTGTATCATATGAACACATAGGTTCTCTGACAAAGAGAATTTGGGGCATGGGGGAAGTAAACCCAGCTTTTTCTTGTATTATTGAACAAGGCCTGAGTTAACCTCCCATATCCATTACTCATTTCTTGAATCATTTTTTAATTTGCTGGCTCTCTGAATGATCCTGGTATGAATCAGGATTGGCTCTGTGCAAGTGAGTTGCTAGTTATACGCTAGAATGAATCAGAAGAAAGGGAAGTATTACGTCACTGAAATTGGGACTACTCTGACAAATCTGAGTTACAGTCTGAATTGAGATTGGCAGAGTTTATTGCTGGCTACCAACGGCAAACCAACTTCTAATTTTTTTTTTTGTGAATCTATTCCATAAAAGCTCTTCAGTTGTGTGTCAGTTCTGCAAGACTGATGTGATTATGTAGGTGTATATACCGGTGTATGCAGGTATGTACAACTTACAGACTTTTTGCCTGCATAGTCAGAATTATTACAAGAGCTTAAATGGTTTGACCACTCTAATGTCTTATTTTCATATGCCCACACATGTATTGCACAGCATGGACTATTTTGTAATAGTACTGGAGTAATAGATTGCATTCACAGAAGTTCCCGAAGGGATTTAGAGTCTAGCTCCCACTGACTGCCACTGATCAGTTATGAGGAAAACAGGGAACGGTGCCAGTACAGCAGTCTGCTTCCATGCACAAACATTAATCCAGAGAAAATTCTTGCAAGGTAAATATTGTAGCTGAGCCAGATCCCAAACTCATCTAAGTGATGGGAGGAACTCCCTCTGAAGTCAATGGAAATTTGATCGTTTTAGTAGGGCTAACACATTTAGAGAAGATTTAATATAGAACTACATGACAGTTATTGATGCCCCTCTGGGATAATATCATCAAATTCCACCTAATTTGGAGTCAGTCAATGCCAGCTACACTGCAATGTTTTATCAGGTGTTGAGTAGATGTTGACTACTTATATATTCTCTGTCAAAAGGAAATAAACAAAGATTACGTGAATCTAGAATAAAAGATGAGCTTTGGTGAACATCATTCTCATGTTTTCATTTTCTTCCCAAGATATATTTGTCCATTCTACACTGGCTTTTATTTTTTGCGTTTATTTTTAAATGGCCTCCTTTCTTAACCAGAGCAGTGCTTAGTTGAAATGATAAGCCATCCACCCACCGGGCTGTCTTTAATGAGACTCTGCTGTATTGTCCTCCCCATCTTACTAGTGGCAAAGAGGGGCTAAATGACTAGTCCAAGATCACAGAGTGAGAAAATTAGAATATGGGACTTCCTGACTTCCAGTTCAGTGCTCAGATCACTCGACCATACTGCCTTTGAGGGAGGTGAGATCTTCCTGGTTATGTACTGCTAGTAAAGTAAGAAAGTTCAGGGTATGCTATGGAGAAGTGAGCAGGAGATACGCTATAAAGAAGCAGACACTGATGCCAGGGCTCACTGTAGGCACACAAATTGCTTCTCACTGGAGCATCAGGCTCACTGGAGCAACAGGACTTTGGGATGGTTGTGGACTGACATTCAGGTGCTTGAGAAATCATCACTTGGGTCATCTGGGCTGGTTTTGGGGTTTGAGCTAACTCAACCTTCTTTTAATATCTCTCAATGTAATTCTTTTGCTTTATGTGCTGGTAGGCTAGCATTGAATTAATTCTAAATGCATGCAGCAGAATATCTTGCAGCAAGGGCTTGGATGATTTCTGGATTTCCATCCCCTTTGACTCTAGTCTGCATCTTATCTCATCCATTCCGTCTGTAACTGCTGGCTAAGATAAGACTCAAACACTTCTCTTTGTCCAGGGTCTGGACTAGCTGCCTGATGCTCCCATGGGAGCGATGCCTCGAGTGCTGAAACAAGCCCAGGTCACTGAAGTGTTCTGCAGCCAGGACAACCTGTTCTGACAGTCCATCACTTCCACCACTCTCTGTTTCTCTGACAAGCCCAAGAGCACATGCAGTGCCCCTGTATCCAAGGCGCTGACTTGATTAGGTATTTTATCTTTACCCTCTGTTATTTCCGCTAACTTTTAGTTTTGCATTGAGCAGCAGATGAAGATGAAGATAAAGATGATGACTTCCGAGCTCCACTCTACAAGAATGTGGAGATTAAAGGAATCCAAGTACGGATGAAATGGTGTGCCACCTGCCACTTCTACCGTCCTCCACGCTGCTCTCACTGCAGCGTCTGTGACAACTGTGTTGAGGTAACAGTTCTGTTGATCGTGCTGGCTTTGCCCCAGTGATGGGGTTGCATGTACTACTGCAGATGTGCAGTTGGGTGCTTCCCCCAGTATTTCAGTTCCTGCAAGTTCCCAGCTCTAGCCTTGTTGATGGTCTCCTACTACTTAGTACCGTTTGAAACACAGCCCTCTGTTATGATTGATATTACAATATGCAATATTGTTGGATGTCAGCTTTGTTGCTGGTGATAATTAGGTTAAAAAGTTTATACTCATGGCTGTGTCTTCCTGGATGTGGCTTGGGGATCATGAATGTGAAAAAGGGGTGAATGGGAGAGCTGATGGATACGCAGAGTTCAGGAGAGATGAAAATCCAGGGTGGATCGTTCTAGCTTGTCTGCTTGTCCACTAATGTAGGCACCAGTTTGTTCCAAATTAAATGATGAACCCTAAGTTCATTGGGGTTCATGGGGGTGTGCGAACTTCAGGGAAACTCAGAATTCAGTGAGTAGCTCTCCTCCAGTCTGTAAAAGGGCTCTGCGTTTATGTCAACACCCCACCTCAGAGCATGAAGTCAGTCATGCTTCTAATGTTAATCCCTCTGAATTATGGGGCTTTCGTATTTCTTGATAGCCCTGAGGTCTTGGTGAAGCACACAGGACATTTAAAAATAACCCCCAAACAGGAAGGTGTGTTTTTAGGCTATAGATGTCTCCTAAAATTCTAAGTACAGAGTGCTGTATCCATAATACTTGTGTTGCCTGGGGGGATTTTTTATTGCTGAGCTAAAAGTTCCACTTGTTAAGGATCATTTCTACTAAAAGGTCTATTTTTTTTTTCAAATAGAAAGATGATTTTTTTTAATATGTCTAAAATATATTCAGCTGTGCCATTAAAATGAAAGGAGTTGCTAATCAGAAAGCAAAAAATACCAGTGTCAGCTGTAATGCTGTGTATACCGTCTTTGTCCTAATCCTCTTTGCCAAAAGCAAGGGAATAGTCCCAGAAAAAGCAGCACAGTTACTTGTGTAAGAAAAGCTGACTGGGTTTATCTTGTGTCAGTCATTTTCTCCTTCAGGGTAACATATATCTAAGTTACAATTAGCTGGAAGCAGTGCTGTGCCTACTAACCATCAGTAGATAGAACAAGCCTGTCCTGTCCTGTTGTGAAAGGCCTTAGAAGGATGCTGGACCTGAGAAGATGAAGAGTAAGGAGCTACTGAAGTCCCTGGGTAGAAGGGAATAGCCACAACTATTAATTGTCACAGAATTTCGTTAGACTGCTGTGTTAAATAGAGCTGGATTTTTCATAGAAAACCTGACTCATATATTCCTAGTTTTAAAGCAAATGTTTTCACTAATTCTAGATTCCAAGGATAGTTTAGATGATGGTAAATTCTCAGTTGTCCCATGGAATTTATTTCTTCTCCTCTCCCCAGTGGCTCAGCATGAAAATTCATTTTCAGCAAATGAAGTTTTCTCAGAAAAAGATTGCCCAGTGGTACAAACACTTGCAATTTCATGCTGCCACAGGGCCTCCAGGGGAGTTAGTTCTGCAACAGAAATGAAAGCAGGAGAGAATCCAAAAGTAACCTAAATAAAATAGCAGAACACAAGCTGCATAGCTTGAGAGCTGTGTAGCTCTCAAGAAGTTTTGTTGATAGTCCAGACCTGTTTAGCATTTCTTACTATTCTGGTGGGCAAGAATAACTAAATTATTATTGTTGTGAAGAAATATAGGCAGAAAGCATTAATAACTTCTGAATCAGGAAACAGTGATCTTAAACAACGTACTTTATTGATTCTTGTGATGGTTATTTCCTGTTCACCTGTCTATTCTAGAAGAGCTTAAAGACAGTGATAAGAATGACTGCTGATTTTTCAATGTGGGACCTAGTCAGGGCTGTAATTCACATCTTTTCACTTTCAGTCTAGAATCTGCTGCACATGTTCTTAGCCCAAACATAAAACTTTTGAGCCAATTCGACAAAAATAAGCTAACAACAAAAATGACAACACTTGCAGAAATATAATCAGTTAAAACCTAAAACCTGCTGTGACCAGATGGACTCAAAAATGAATCCATGACAAAAGTAGTCAGATTTTTTTATTTACTGAAGTGTTCACAGTGGGTATTTATATAGTTTCATAATCCATAGATATTTTAGGCATTGTACAACCACATTCGCATCACAGACGTATGCGATGTCAGCATTTCAAACATTGCCTGAGATGATCTTTGTTAGATTGCCTCTGTCATTTTCTAATGTGCTTTGAGAAAGCTCTAATCCATTTCTTGTACTTTGTAAATTTTTAGTAACTATGTTGTGCAAAACTTGTAAATTTAAAAATAGCTATGGCATAATTGGGGAATATTTAAAGATACTATTACCACGAAGCAAAGAATAAACAATTAATTTATTGATGTAATTAATGTATTGATGTAATATCTGCTGTGAAGAATGCAGGAATAGGACCTGATGCACACCTGATCTTGTTTTCACTTACACACATCTAGAATAATCACATTGAAGGCAGTGGGTTTACATGCTGATAAGACTGTGGAAAGGCTCTTGAAAGGTGTCTGTGGGTTGCCCTCGTTACAGGTCTGCTATAAGGGATGTGACTTTATGAGGTGCTTTGAACTTTATATGGGAACAACTGGTTAGTTTTGGGTTCATAGCTATTAATGAAGTTGTTCAGAACTTTGTCTTAGCTAGAGATTGCTTATTTTTGGGGACCTGCTTGGTAAAAAAAAAAAAAAAAAAAAGTGTTTTTCATGAGGCCCACTGTTTAAAATGAATTCATTCAGCTACATATAAATAGAGAAACGCTAGAGACAGAAGAATTCTACAGCAAGAATTGCATCTTCAGAATATTATAGGTTATGATAACGTCATTGTAATTGACTCCCCAAGCTAAGGATGATAAAAAAAGATCAGTGCATCTGCTGCCAGCAGATAAATAGCCTGTTTTTTATTGTTTTATATTCTCTCTTTTACACTATAAACTCTCAAGTACCTCTCCATTCATATATACAGAAACCATCTGGTCCTAAGAAAAGCCTTACAAAGAAAGTGTGGCATGTTTATAGAGGTGCAGAACGAGACTGATGTGATTTTACATGTCAATGGTTCAGATTTATCTCTAAGAAAAGCTATTTCCTTTCACCGTTTGGATATTGTTCCCTGTCTCTCCCTTTCTTTACAAGGATTTTGACCATCACTGCCCATGGGTCAACAATTGCATAGGACGGAGGAACTACCGCTATTTTTTTCTCTTCTTGCTGTCCTTAAGTACGCACATGGTTGGAGTATTCGCCTTTGGGCTGATCTTCGTATTAAACCACATGGAAAAGCTGGGAGCAGCTCATACCACCATTACGTATCCTTTGTCTTGGTTTTCCAAGACACAAGGTGGCCTAGAGGAAAATGCAATAGAGTGGATATGAAGTTTTGTCTTCCTGGAACTGGTGCAAGTTTACTCCTCTCCTCATTCCCATCGCTCCACCCCCTCTAAATGCTTAGGACAGTTTTTCCTTTGTACCCGTCTGACCTACGTAACCACTGATTACCCCAAAACTTTAACTGACCTTTTGTCTGTCTCAGTCATTGCCAAGACAAACAGCAGAAAGATACAATGCCTCCCTGAATTTTACTTCCAGTGGGGTGTGACTCTGAACTGCTGCATACTCTTTACTGTGTTTAAAACTGATGATACAGTAGGGTTTGCCCTGGAGGCATTTCACCTGCATGCTACTGTAATACACTCACCCCTGGCTCTGAGGATTGCTACCCTCATTGACAGTTTAGTGCAGAACAGTCTTTACAAGATGGTTCAAGCCAGAATCAGTGAGTTCACTTTATTTCTGAACAATCTCAAGGATAAGGACTGTCGCTAGGAACAGATGGACTTAAGATAAAATTTAATTAGCATAATTACAAGTGAGGAACATTCTCCCTGTTTCCAGGATTTTTTCTCCCTTTCCTCTCCGTGTTCTTCATAGCTTCTTTTTCCCTTCACTCACCCCAGTTTCTTTAACTCCTGGATACAGAATGGCTGTCATGTGTGTGGCTGGGTTATTCTTCATTCCAGTCATTGGTCTCACTGGTTTCCATATTGTTCTAGTGGCCCGAGGACGCACCACCAATGAACAGGTAAGAAGCAATCCTTTTTCTGTGTTTGTAGCTCAGGTGTTGGTTTGGGAAGGAAAGTCAGCAAGTCAGCTTGGATAAATAATTTTTTTAAAAAATGACCCATATCTTCACAGTAACACTCTTATTGGAGCTTTTGTGAGGATTTAGGAAGTTTGCTGAGTTTTCCATTTTGAGATCTTTTTCTTGAATGCGCTACAAACAAAGATTTCCCCCTTCTCCTAACACAAAGACTTATTTACCATTTAAAATCTACTCATGTCCTTGAAATAGGTTTTATGTGGTGAGTACTAACAACCCCAGAAGTTCGAACTTTATGAGTCAGACTGAACAAATCATGAGACTGACCAAAAGGAAGAAAGAAAAGATTAAATCAAGTTTTTGCCCTATCTCCTGATATTTTGAACTCCCCCAGCAAACCCACGCTGCTCATAATAAGGTCTGAAGTAGCTCTTTGTCTCACTTTCTTTGTCTCTTGTTCTCATGTGTATGTCCATGCACACACACAGAGGCTATTGGATTTAACTTGTTTTGCTTCTCCAAACCGAGTGCTGACACAGCATCTGATGCCAAAAATAACTGTAAAACTTTGGCTCCCCTGCAGTTACTCACAGTGTGTATAATATGCAGACCCTATGTGGGTGATCCAGACTTAGATGCATGCATACATCAATAGCATGAAACAGGTGAGAGAGAGCTAGTCATGGGATAGATAGCATGCCTCTGCCATTCTTAAGGGGTAGCTCCGCTGGGGACTGCAGTTGCTAGTAAGCTGCACACAGCATTTTCAGCTTTGTTCCCAAGGCTAATTAATTGTCTGCATCCCAATACTCTACCCTTTTACAGCTCTAGCTCCAAAGCTGCAGTCTCGCATCTTTTTGTTTTTTCCTACCCCACCTCACTATTTTCACTATTTTTGCACATGCATCTATGGACTCTCTCTAGCCCATACTGAGCAGCAAGCTGTTCTGGCTGTCCTGCAGGTTGATGGCTTAATACTTACGTAGCTTGTATAGCTGCTGTGCAGGCTCTAACAGTTGAAGGCAGCTGTCTGAGGCTAGGCCTTTGTAAACTGGGATGTGATTGTCTCCCATCCCACAAAAGACAATAAAACCTTTTATTTGTGAGTAGTGTGAGAGGTTAACATAAGCGAAGAGTCTGAAGTCATCCTGAATCTTTGCCTAACGTGGCCTTTGAACAAAACAGGCTTACCATAGCTGAAATCTTTAAATGCTTTTTTCTGCCTATCTTCATCTTGCTTAGAGTCAGCAGCTCTTCATTTTAAAATTGATTTTGGCCAAGTATGAAGTTTGATAGTGCTAATAATAGTAGCATGAAACCTAGGGCATTTTAGTCTCTTAGCCCAAATCATGTTCTGTTTAAAATTGTCCACGAAAATTTTAGGCAGAGGATGAAGGAGAAAGTTTTTTCTGTTTTTTTTTTTTCTTTTTAAAAAAAAAAACTATCTTCTTGCATTTTTGGCTACACTGACATTTAGATAGGTTGAGAATTTTGCATTTAACTTGACTGAAATAACTATTGGCAAAGGCATCATATCTTGGTTTGGTTTCATGAGCTACCAGGCCACTTGAGATTAACTCATCTTCCCATGCGATTTTCTGAAAATCAAATGTAACGCTCTCTTAATTTCTGTGCAGTCAAATATACTGCGTAGCTGTAACCAGAGGATGGATGTTCCCAGCCTTCAGGTTCCTCTCTCATAGGAAGCATATCTAAGCAATTAGGACAGCAGACCAGGAGTCACAGATAAGAGGTCTGCTCCTGGCTTTGCCACTGTTTTAAAACATTCGCTTTTCTCCTGCAGTCTTAGTTTTGATTTTCTTTTCTCGCACTGTTACTTATCTGCTCTGAGGTCTCCAGTTACAATATGCTCAGCTACACTTGTCCTCTTTTCGCATTACATTCTGTAGGCCAGTGGTGCAGACATTTGTGGTGTTTTACTGTACATACTTGGTATTTGTTCATTCCAGAGTTCATAGGTTTTGAGCATTCATGGTAGGCAGATTGTGATTTAGGAGTGCATAGTGGCTGAGTTTAGATGCTTGTGAGCTTTCTGAATGCCTCTGAAAGTCTTTTATAGAATCAAAATAACCAACATCTGCTCACAGCCTGGTATTTTTAGTTTCTGAATAGAGTAAATAAATACCCTTCCTTCCGAGACTGCTTTCTATCTGTATCTCAAACTACTTTAGAAACCAAATGGATATAATTAGTAATGTAATTTGTGAGTTAGAGAAATTTTATTTTCATATTGAGTTTGAGAAACTGGACAGAGAGATTTGAGGTACTCTGCCAGCATCTGGCAGCAAGTTAGCTTAAGCCCAGGAATGAATGCAGATGTGCCAAATGTCCCAGGTCCATGCTTTAGCCATCAGGTTATTCTTCCAACACTCAGAACTTCCAGCATTTCTTTCTTGACCTTTTAAAGAGTTTTATGTAATATCAAAGAGGGCAGCATAATATATTGCAAAATCATTTAATCATTGTTATTTTATGTGCAAGTAATTAAAGTATTTCTGGTACACTTTAAACTTGGTGCTAGATCAGGACTCTGAGTTGATTAAAATGCATTACTTGCAAAAAGCAACATAATGCTTTTATTGGCAAGCACTATTAATCTCTCTGGCTTTATTGGTATTTATCCCCATATGGTTACTTTCAAGTATCTGCCTGTTGAGTACAAACCCTTTATAATGTTTATGAAGCTTTGACTATATCCTGCCAGTCTAATGAGCAGCTAATTTCCAAGTAAGCACAGTAATCACTAGGGAGTTCCTGGCACCCTCCCACGTAAGGCAGTGGTTCATACAGATTGCTGCTAGGGACAGGATGCTAGAGGAAGCATTGATCTCCTCCAACCTTAAGAATTGTTATTCCTTTTTGTTTGAAGGGGACTTACCAGAGTAGAGGAGTGGAGGTGACCAGGAAGGAAAGAGACCAAAATAGGAAGTCAGGCTGACTGCAGGCACAACTCTCATGCAGGAACAGCTGACAACTTTGAAATATGCTCATACTGAGCTCACAGTGCTTTTGGGAGGGGATCTTTTGTTGATGTGCATGGCAGCTGGTGGTGTGTTAGAGCAGGAGGGAAAAGGTCAGCATTCAAAGTGAAATTATCTCCTGTTTGGGAAAGACAGTATCATTAGAACAAGGCATACTTGTGCTTGGCTTTCTGAGGGTTGGATGATGACTTGCTTGTGACCAGAAGTTTGAGCAATACCCTGAATATATTTCCAGGTGACAGGTAAATTTCGAGGGGGAGTGAATCCTTTTACCCGAGGATGCTGTGGAAATGTGGAACATGTGCTCTGCAGCCCTTTGGCTCCCAGGTAAGAGAACGTGAATAAGAGAGGTGGAGATGTTGTTGGGACAGAGAGGAAAAAACATGCTTGGTTGGGCTCATAAGTGAAGGACAATTGATGAAATAACAGGGAAGTAAAATGAAACACTCCAGAAGGCTCTGTGATAGCAGCTTCACTGTTGCATGGCTGTAACCTGTCCAAGCAGTTGCTTTCCTCATGTAATTCATAATCCTTATCCCAGAGAAAAGTATTTGGAATGAACAAGTCAAGCTATATCAAGAGCTGATAGCCTAGTCTCAGCAAATTGTTCATTCAGTGAATTTCAGATTCAACTTCAGTATGTTGTCATACTTTGAGCGTGACTTTTTGCATTGTACAGTCACTGTCCAAGTATAGGTGAGGGATTCTAGTCCACTGGAAACAGAGAAGGAACCTAAAATCAGCCTTTCCCCTTGAGACTTGAATCTAATTTAAGGCAGCTGTGGTTTTCAATCTCACTGGCACTTTCATAATCATAAAACAGATTTTCAACCAGGTCTACATCACGGAACTTAGGTTTTTATTTATGGCTTTCTATTTTTGAGGAAATGGATTTATCCTTTCACATTTTGAAATCAGGATTTTAATGCAGTAGATCAAATGGAGTATAAATATCCTAGGTGCTGAGCTGTCCAGCCTGTATATGTGTTAATAATAGCACTATAAGAAGATTTATTCGAGCCTTTTCAGGATGCTGAGCAATCCCAGATCCTAATACTGTTATGTGTCCT
>VXAV01009090.1:579522-589730 GCA_013399715.1 Alectura lathami | reverse complement strand
TTCCTCAGACCTGAGTTATCCGAACGACAGATCACAGTGAAGATCAGTGACAATGGGATCCAAGCCAACCTCAACCGGAGCAAGGTAAGGCAGCCTTCAAGCACTGCTTCTGAAGAGCATGTCTCGAGTGTTATCAAGCCTGGAAATAACTTTGTCATTGAAAATCTCCTTGAGACAATGCATCTTTCGGAGAAACTGGTGGAGCTTGAGTCCTGGGATTATACTTCATCTTCTGAAAGTAGCCCAGATTCAGTAACAATAGCTCTTGATCCAGTAACAAATCTCTGGGCATCTTCTGCAAGAGGCAGTTGTTCTTTGCAAGAACTGGTTACTTTATATCCCGAGAGTTTCTACGTCTTGGTGTTGAAATTAATTTGAACTAACATACAATATTGTGGGAACCCCTGAACCACCAGGTCAGCTGTTCTACCTTGAGGAATGTTAACGAGCTTCCAGACTGCAGGATGGTTTGTGGTCCCATGAGGGGAATATTGTCTCAGAAATTAAGTTCTACTCTTTTCCTCTTGCTTTTTTTTTTTGTGTGTGTGTTCTTTAATTATTATTATTTTTTCCTGACATGAAAGAAAGATAAGGATTTATTTAATCATTTGAAAAGTAATGGATTCGTAAGAAGCCACCTCGCAAGATCTTTGTGGTGGACAGTTACTTGCTGGGAGCTGCCTGGAAAGTTGCTGGAAAATGCTAGAAAACACTATTGTATTCTATGACATATTAACGAGCATGATGATAATGTTATTTAGCATGCCAAGTAGACTGGGATAATGCAGTTAAAATTATACTGGCTTGTGATGACTGCTAATTTTGTATATGACAGTCCTTGTCTGCAGCAAGTGCTGAATTGTGTTTGTCATTATAGGTATAGGTAGCCCTCAGTCTTTGGTAACTCCAGCTCTCTGACATATGCTATTATNNNCTCTGACATATGCTATTATCTAGCCAAGTTGTGGGTAGTGATTGATTCTTTGGTCATTTGCAGTCTAAAATTAGCCTAGAAGGTCTGGAGGATAAAAGTATGGATATGCAACCGCCTCTCCCACCGAAAGGAGATCAAAGCAAGTACTCTGACCTCAAAGGGCAGCTGGGGACCAGTGAAGGTATAGTTGCATGATCAGTGTTTTATTTTTAATAATATGAAAATATTTAGTCTCTTTAAAAGGCTTCTGGTAATCTTTCAAAACCCTGATGGGATCTGGGTGAAGAGTTTTTTGTTTTTACAAGAGCTCTGAGCTAGAAGAATAAACAGCAGGAAGGGGAAAGAAAACTATAAGTGGCTCGTTCAAGCCTAGGCTGGATATTTCATTTCAGTTTCGCAGAGTTTTTAAACTCTTTCAAACCTCTTCTTAAATTTTTGATTAGTTTAAAAATGAAAAATGTCATTTTGAAAGGAGGAATCAGAAATATTAGTATGATATGGTTAGACATTACAAACAATTATTTCATTTATGAAAAGATGAAATTAAAGCTTTGAGAGTGTTTAATAAATCTCCTTTTGTCAGACAAAACTATTTCTGAATTCAACCCAAATAACCAGTAATTTGAAATACAGCAAAAATGCTACTCACCAAGATACGTCACACCACTTTATATTTTATACTTTTTCTTCTTCTCTTTAGATTGTTGCTCTAGCCACAGGCACTGTTGTTTCCACTTGGGGCCCAGTTGATTTTGGTGGAATTCTGAAAGAAGTACTTGAAGCTCTCATCTTTACAGAATAAAGCTCAGTTTGCAGAGGAGCATGGATAGCAAGAGCTTAGGGATGATAGCATGCTGTCCACACGTTCCAATATAATGTTGCCTGTTGTTTTCTATTCTTCTGCAGAAAGTGGCCTTTCACCCAAATTGATCAGCCCTCCTACACCTGCCATGTACAAGTATCGGCCAGCTTTCAGCAACAACCCCAAAGTCCACTACCATGCTGCAGCTGAGCAGGTGAGTGAGCTGCAGTAGCCTGGGAGAATCTGTTCCCAGCAAGCTGAAACTGAGGAAAAATTCATTACAGGCTTTTGTGAATGTCAGAGTGTAAAAACAGATAACATTTGGCATTGTTGCACAACAGTGTAGATTTTCACTATGCTTCTCACGAAAACATGTCTGCTTTTGCAGCATTCCTTTGTCGAGCTTGATGCATCTGCCCTGCTGACAAGCGTCCATTGCTGCTTTGCCAGTGTCTCGGCCTGATCCTGAGGTGCTGAGAAGTGTCACCTCCCATTGGCTTCTGCTGACATAGATGCCAACTCTCATTTGCTTCAGTGGAAGCTGGGCGTGCTTAGCGCTTTTCTGGATCAGACCCTTTAGCCACCAGACTGCATGCTCAGTGGTTCCTTAATATGTTAGCTTACAAAATGGAAAAAAAAAACGTGTTAGCATCTCAAAAGATATTTTACTTAAAATTAATGGAAAATTCCTTATGTTTGACCTGCTTTAGCACTCTTGAGAACATTTGGGTTGTATATTGGAGAAAGAACTCCCAGCACTTGGCATCTTTTCTTCCTATCAAGAAAACTGAGGTCCAGACAGTTAAAGAGCCTTTCTCTTGGCATGAATGTTGCCTGTTCTCTCTTTAGCTTAGAAGTTTTGAAACAGTTTACAGTATTTCCTTTGGAAGCACAGTGCAAAGCCAAACCCACTAATAATAGGCTTGTTTTTCTCACTTATTTCTCATGAACTTGTTGCAAATATTCCTTCCTCCTACAGGAATATTATGTACAGGGCGAAAGAGAGTACCTCGTGTGAGGAATACCATGTTGTTTCTTCCGTGTCAGTTCTTCAGCCTGTCAATGTAATTCTGCTTTTGAGCAGTGAAAGCTGTTACGAAAGAGGGATCAGATCACAAGGATAGGTACACAATTACACTTACAGGCTACATAATTTTTCTCTCCTCCTCCTTCACAGGCTATCGCTTGGTCTCCGTTTTCTACGAAGGCCAAATTTAGCACCATGCTCTAGAAGACAGTGAGCTGTTTTGCATATTTCCCTGTCTTCTAGCTCAAAGACAAAAACCTGAAGAGAAATTCAGAATAAAATATAGTTTTGCTAGTTATGTTTTTTTGATTATTTGTCTTTTAAAAGAAATTAGATAAAGGAGGAAGTGCATTGTCTGCATTTCTGATGAAACATGTGGCTGGTAATCACTCTTGGCAGAGCTGATGTAGCCAATTTATTATGCTTTATGGAAAACTCTTTCATGAAGAAGAAGAAAAAATTATTTGCTTAGCACAGACTGGCTTTTTAAGTGAACAGAACTGTAAGCAATCTTTCATAGAGTGAAAACAAAGGAGTCCTGTATGTTTTCAATGCAAATAAATAAATTCTGGCCTATGTTTCTTTCTCTGAAATAGATTACGTGCTTTCCTTGCCTAAATGGTGGGAAGGAGCCTCTCTGCTTTATTTCATCTTAGATGCTTAATTTTGAAGATGTATGATCTGAAATTCAGAATTATTGAATATTCATTTCTCTGAGTAAAGTGAGTAAGAGTGTGCTGGTCCCCAGTGTGTTGAAATGAAGCCTAAAGTATGTCTGACTCGGCACTCGCAACCAGACATTGCTTGACTCAAGAGCTATTTGTAGAAAAGTTGAAGCAAAGTACTTCTCCAAGGGCAGTATTACCAGATTAAAATCTGATTTACCTTGACAGATTTTCAGTTTAGAAGTTCTCTCATTGTGTCCATGTATTGATGTATTTATTTGTCAGTATTATTTAGCAGTTACTATGACTTACTCCTTCTTGATTCTGAGGTGCTTATTCATATGCTGAGCAGGAATGAGGAGACTTATAGTCAGGCTGTGAGTCTGCGAGAAGAACTCCATTTTTTTATATTTTTTTTTTTGCCATGCACCGCTCATGGAGAGCAAACCTGTGCATGTATATTATAGGCTTCTGTTTCTCATATTTACCTCTGTTTTAGATCACCATGCAGGAGGGACACAGCCAAGGGGCTCTGATAGAAGAGGATGACAGGAGCCTCGATTACCAATCTGAACCCAGCCTGGACATCCCCAGCTACCGGAAGAGCTCCCTTCACAAGACCTATCAGTCTTCCCCGCTCCAGATAGATTCGTTTGCCATTAATTCACGATCCCTGAGCCTGAAATCTGCTGGCAGGAGAGGGACAGACAAAGTGCCCCTTCATCCAATGAAGTCTGAAGGGGCGGCTTCCACCCCTTACAAAAGCATCTTTTCTCCCAATTCCCTGTCGAACAGAAATGGGAGTCTTTCATATGACAGCTTGCTAAACCCCATGTCGCCCTCGGGGAGGAAGTGCGTTGCCCATTCTGCAGTCAGCTCTGTTGGATACCACTCACCATACTTATCAGCCAAAATGTGCCATCTACGGGGCAGCGAGCTGCAACGCCAGCCACCTCAGAGCTTCAGCCCAGTGCTGGGGGGCCCAGCTCCACATCAGCGAGACCCCTCTCCAGTCCGCTATGACAACCTTTCCAAAACCATTATGGCATCTATTCAGGAGAGGAAAGAGATGGAAGAGAGGGAGAAGCTCCTGCACTCGCACCCTGATTCGGTGTTTGCAGACTCAGGTGTCTATGACACCCCTAGCTCTTACAGCCTGCAGCAAGTCAGCACGCTCTCTGAAGACCCGCGCAGCATGGCATTGAGATATGGATCTAGAGACAATCTGATGGCTGCTACCAATTTTAGCACAAGGAACCCTATACTGCAGTCGTCAGTGTCTTCACTCTCAAGTGCAATGACAAGAGCACCAAGGACTTCCACAACCTCTCTGCAAGCTGATTTAGCCAATAACAATGTCCAGTCCCATCAAGCACTACAGGGCAGGGTGAGCAATGGCTCCTACAAATCACCAGGCCACCAGGTCCCGTCATCCCCCACTGGGATGCCTAGGTCACCCTCTTACGGAGGCCCGAAGGCTGTCTCATTTGTAAACACTGTGGAAATTACAGAGGTGCAATCAGTGGGCGCACAAAGGTATGTACTGCTTTCGGTGCTGCTTAGCAGTGACAGCCTGCCTGCAAGTGAGCACAGACGCTTCCCTGGAGGCATGGCCCAGGTTATGTATTCGCTGTAGGCCAGGAAGGTGGGACATTAGTGCGTGCTTTTCACTTCTGTGACACCACAGATCAACCTCATCATGAAAAGATATTTGCTGTAACTTGAACTGTGGGTAGTCAATTAAATTGTAAAATTCCTAGTAATTTGATGTCTTAGCTGAACTGGGTAATTGTTTGCAAGATACAGGGCAAGTTATCCCTCTTGTTACATGTAAAAGAGTGGAGCTGTTTTAGTTTGCAGCCTAAAGGGAGGCTGAACCCAGCCATTGCCTGGACACAGAGGCAGAGGTAGGATCATGGCACATGTGGGCCAAGTAGGGCCTGCAGGGCTGATCAGAAATACCTAGGTTTTCTTTGCACCTGGCAACTGCTGCACTGTGATGTCTCCTGGTTAATGTCCCAGGTTTCTCACTGCAGCATTATCCAGAATTTTGGGGAAAGTTACTGAAATGTGGAATAACCATTGTTGTAGTTCTCCCAGAATTTAGTGCCAGCAAGTTTTTCCTCAGTGTTTTCAAGTACATTGTAGTTGTTATGATTTGTCTGCTAGTGGAGGAGCTAACATTTGGCAGGCAGACAGCTATTCACCTCTCTTCACATGCACTAAAGAAATGAGTTTATTTCAGTGAAAGAAGAGCTGTCAACTTTCTCCTGCCTCTCTGCCCTCTGTCTGAGCCCTGGATGTGTCAGCTGCTGCTATAGCAAAGATGCTAATATGGAAAGCTCTTTGCCTTTTCTTAGTCTCTGTTTCTTGGTTATGCTGTCAGCTTGTTGGCCACTCATTTTTCATCAGTGGGACTCAGTGTAACAGGGAAGGCTTGTTTATCCTGAATGAATCCACTTTAGTCGCTAACACTGCATCTTTTGATATTTCTTTTAATGCAGGGATGATACACAGTTGAAGACACCTCACAGTAAAATAAATGGACAGCCAAAAGGAATATCCAGGTTGGGTTCAACATCAAGTTCCCAGGGGACACCCGTCAGTCCTGCTAGACACTCAAATGTTAAGAAGGTGTCTGGAGTTGGTGGAACAACCTATGAAATTTCAGTGTAAAATAAAATTAAATAAAAACAAAGAGCCATCCACTCAGCCAGCCATGAAGCTAGGAGCACTGTGAAGACTCAATTAACAACAAAGAAGGAGCAGCAGCAGCCGGCCACTCTCCTTTTCTTGTTTTGGGTTCATTTGTTTTCATCTCTCTATTTTGGCCAAAAACCAGCTGCAGCCTTATTCTTGAGGGAATAGAATTGTACAGTCCATCAGACTCTTCCTTAACCGACAGACAGGAACTGGCTGCCACGTAACACCACAACCACAGAGCGGATTTTTTTCATGCAAGAGGGCGCTAAAGCCATTGTGTGTCTGTCTGTCCAACAAACCCATTGTGTTCCAGTGGAAAAGTATGGTCAGTTCAGGATCATTCAATTTTCCTGTGTCCCTTCCCAGTTATTCTGGCCAGCCGTGTGGCCAGCAGGAGTCAGAGGCCCAGCTGCTGTTTTCCTACTGGTGAGGAAAGCAGGCTCCCTGTGCTGGGCAGGGTATGAGAACTGCCCTGTGTCTCCCAGGCGTTGCAGGTCAGGTTATGCCAGGGCAGCAGCAGGGCAGGGCACCCTGGGCCACGAACGCTGTGTTGCCTTGAAAAGCCTTCCTGCTCCCCCATCCCAGCTGGGTGCAGAAGAAAGGATAGCAACAGCTTCTCACTGTCTGCTGTTTGCCTCCCCACATGTGAAGTTGTGTGTGTGCCCGCATGTTTGTCTCTCATGGAAAAGGACCGCAACACCAGTAAGGATCTTCCGCTCTCACCTCTCATCCCTCTGGTTTTTAAAGGCTTCTCTGACTCAGAAACAAAACCACATGGATAAGAGAGGAAGTGTTTGGATGGGAACATGTTCTAAACAGTCATCAGCTGCTTTCCCTGCATCCTCCTTATGACCTGTTGGATCTAGGCAATAACATGGTGTACTGCCTTGCCCTGGTGCCATCTGTGTAATCCTGCAGCAGGGTTATCATGATCTGTTGAATTTACAGTGTGTGTAACTGAGCCAAGCATAAGTCGAAAGGATATAAATTTGGTGTCTGCCTAATGACTAGCACATTCCCTCTGGTCTTCAATACTGTTAGACAAAGGATTTTTCTGTTTGGTTTTTGAGTTTTCTTTCCCTTGGGGAACAGCTTTTTAAAATAATATCAATCAAATCTATTTAACATTTTGAGGTTTCCTTTTCCTGTCTCCAGAAAACTACATTTACCTTGTTGGATTTAAAGACAACTTTGCTATTTAAAAAACAAACAAACAAAAAATAACACAAGAAAGAGTTACGTTATTTTTGTCACAAATATCAGAACTCTGGTAACTCTCATTTTGGGACAAATACTTTTTTCTTTTTTTCTCCCCAGTCCTTATCTCCTTTTCCTTCCCATTTACTATCAAAAGTACTGAGGTCTGGACGATGCTAACTAGCCAGATCATGTGTTCTAGTAAGAATATCCTGAGTGACTGTTGCCAAAGTTAGTAAAAATGATTATTTATCACTGAGCCAGTCAGTGTATGAAACCTTGACTTTCCACCTCATTCTCCTGGTGAACAGTTTTGGCTGGAGAGTTAAATTCATCATTTTTCAGGATATTTGTTTCAAGGGGCTAAATCCTTTTCAGTCCTCAACTATAATGCAGAACTCTCCAGATATTTGGTAGCAATTCAAAACATGTCGATGACATTTTACTTGTTTTCATGTATGTTGAGATTAATTATTCTAGAAGGCAAGTATTGACCTCAGTTTTGCCTGGTTAAAATTCATCTTTTGATTTGATAAATGTTGACGTCTACTGCAATACATGCTTACTATATGTTCCTTTTGTATCACATAATTTTTGGAGAGGAATAGTGAAGAGAACATAATTATGCGTAAAGCTCTACGTTGTCTGAAGGGAGAAATCTAGAAAGCAGTGCAGCTGAAATAGGCCAAAATTAAGAGAGAGTGAACTAGAAATCAGTGCGCATTTTATCGCCTCGGTGACATTTTAAATGCCTGCTTTAAGGATGTTGCAGAGCAGAGAAGCGATAGTCCTGTGCGGATTTGTTCACTGGCATGTAGAGTATTGCCTTTGGTTGGAGGCACCACAGTGATGATGCTGGCAAACTGGATCGGGTACAGAGGGAGCAATGTATATGAAAAGACTGGACAGGATGGCTGATGGGAAGATTTAAAGGGCTAAAAACATGTCACTGGCTAAGCAATGAAGTGGAAATTGTATATGACAATTTTACAAACACGTTAGTTAAAAGATGTAAAACCAAAGGTAAATCAAAGGGTTGATACTGGTAGCCAGTGGTCTGCATTTAGAGAGAGGAGACGATGATGGGGGGAAGGGGCAGGAGAATAGTCTTCCAAGGCAGAGTACTGAAGACTACCTGTTTAAGACAGCCAAACCATGTTCAGATGAGTCATGAGAGGAATTTCTGTTAAAGGCAAACCTGCAGGGGGAAGGGGCTAGACCAAATGGCCTTATGGATTTCTTCCATCTTTTAATGGTTACTGATCTGTGACTCTACCCTGATGTTAGCTCCTCAGGAAGGTGCAGTACTTCCTCAAGGACTGGAATTCACTCCGGTGCGTAGAATAACACCAGACTTAACTGTTTGTAAAGTACCATATATGCCACTTAGAAGCCCTCAAAAAGAGGGGTTGAGAGACACAGAATTTGGGCTAGTGATCTAGACAAGGGCACGTTTTGTCATGTATCTTTGAGCATGTACATGAAATACGTGCAAGCAAAGCTGAAAATGTGCACCAATGAGATCTGCATCCCAGTGATGCTCCACTTTGATCATTCTTGCTTCTGCATTTATAAAAGAAAAAGCTACTGAGGAACTTGAAGGGCCAAAGAGCCTTTGAAGTTAACTACATTAGTTCATGAGAGAAGAATTTTTCGGTAAGACTAAACACAGTAATGTGTGTATAAAGCACTAATATCCAGGGTTATCTTTGAAATAGTTCACAGGGGCAAGGGAGGAAATAATGGATGCACTGTGTCATTACAGGTTCAAATGTAAGGATTATATATTTTGTGAGTAGTTTTGGCCACAGTTAAGACACATCCAATATGGTAATAGGTCTACAGTGGTACCAAAGTCTTTTTTTTTTTTTTTCCTTTTGAGGTTTGCATATAATTCAGTGCACATAGCCTGGAGTAAATTATTCAAATCTTCTGGGAGAATAATCTAAGCAGAACTGTTAACAGGAGATTGCATGCAGCAAATCCAGCCTCATTTCCATCCAAGGCACTGAACCTACAGTTGTTTTCTCACAAATGTAAGTGTCTGCTTCTGTAGCTCCTATTGCAGGACTGGGGTCCTATGAATTACATCTAGTTTTGGAGCAGAATCTCCCCTTCAAACAGTTTACAGATTAGCAGCAAAGTTCTTTGTCTGCCCAGATACTCAGTAAAAACAGACACTACAGGCCAAATCTTCAGGTGGTGTAAATTGGTGTGGGTCCATCAAAGCTCAGTAAGTGATGCTAATTTACAGTAGGTGGGGATCAGCTGTGGAAATCCAGCACGAGTTAACACATGTTATAAAGTAGCTTCTTGATTTTGTCATGTTTATTTCATGTTTCAGAAGTCTTAAAACTTTTCAACATGTTTTTATTTTTAGTTGTGGATTGTATTACTTTTTTAAAAAACAGCAATAGTTTTTGTGTAGTTTATGCATCAATTTTCCTTGCATATTGCATTTTATTAGCCGTTCATTCCCTGTTCATACACTCCCATTTAGCGTCCAGGTTTTCATTGTAGTACAATCTGCCTTGAAAAGTTGGATCTCTGTATCTTTAATTGTATAATATTTTGAGTATTATGAAATTAAATGTACCTTACTACATGGGTGGGAGAGAGAGGAAATATTTTTACTTGAAGCCTTAATATTTTCTTTTTTTACTGCTTTGTTTGTTGACCTCATAGGAAAGTTTGAATAGCAAAGACTTTGCAGCTTCGGGCCAGATACTGCACTGATGTATAACCAGCATTTGGCCCCCATGTCAAAACTGGATGCAGACATAACCTGAAGGTAACAAGGGAAAAAGCCTCAGGGTGGCATATTTTCCTGAAGAACATTAATGCAGTCTGAAAGATGTGTCTGTAGGCAAGCACATTGAA
>VXAV01009090.1:545953-564838 GCA_013399715.1 Alectura lathami | reverse complement strand
GGGGGGGGGTTCCCCGCTGCTCTCAGCAGTGTCATCCCTGTCTCTGTTTACTTCTGCACAAAGGTTTTTCGGTTTAGTAACGATGCCCTTGTAGCTGAAAAGCTTGGCATGTGCTGGGCGTGCGTTAGGCCTGCTGCCTGGCCCGGGGTGATGTTGCCCGGAACGCTGGCTTGTGCGCTTCGTGGTGTTGAAGGACGTTCCCTCAAGGGTTAACTATGCTTTTTTTTTTTTTCCTTAGTCTTTAATTACAATGTGCAAATATATGGATTGAGTTTTGGTTCATTTAGCCTCCGTCTGGTAGAATTATCTCCCCAGGGGGACTTATGTCAGGCTCCAGTTAAATCATAGTAGATCCAGACTTAAGCACTAGCAGATTTTTATTGTATAGTGCATCCCGTTTTGATTTCTTAAGATGCTCCAGTAGCAAATGCCTGTATAAATAGGGCTCTGTGCAGCCTAATTACAAAAATCAAACTGGTTTCCATTAAATAAGGTTAGCATTGAGGTCAGTCCTACAGCTCCTTGTTCAGCTGCCGATCCTGGCCGTTCTGGTTCTGCTGAAGGCTGGGTTTTTGCAGGGCTTCTGGGGTGCTGGCAGACCTGTGCCACCTTTGTGTGCCTGTGTCGGGGCAGTTATCTCGGTTTTACCACTTCAGGAAGTAGAGATTGTGCTAAAACTGATGTAGCTATCGTAATTGCCAGAGTAAATACAGCTGGATATAACTCTTGACAGCAGTTAAAGATAGCGTACTGTATCACCACGCATTATAGTATGCAAACAGTGGAAGCGTATCAGACAAACGCGTTGTCACAAGTTCCCTCTAGTTCTCTACTGCCCGGTGTCCACCAGAAGTGTGGAATGGCTTTTAGTTATTGTCTGGACTTCTGGGCTTCAGATGACTTCCAGTATTTTTCGAAGTGGTCCTTGCAGGTGGTTTTATGAGATGTTAAACTAGACATATCTGGATGTCTAAGCGTGTTACAGGAACTAAAAAACTTGTTAGGTTGACTGGTATGTTTCAGTGACGTGCAGAGCTTCCTGGAGGAGGTGAAAAGAGCACTCTGATGGTTTAAGTGACATTTGCTGTTTAAGTGCATTCACATGGGGTCCCTGATGCTGCCGCTGCTCTTCAGCGTAGCTCTGTCCAGCTGCAGTCTTAGGCAATGTAACAGAAAAATCAGGAATTTACTAAAGCAGAAGCCACCCTTGCTGCGAACGGTAGAAACAGACTTGTGAAGTAGCAGTTTTCTGTGACCAAATTACTTTGTCTCAAACTGAATAGAATTATATTCTTGATTAAAAATCTGTAAGCAAATAAAGAAGCAGGTTTAATTACAGTAATGGAAGAAGTGAGATCTGTGGTGGATTAAATAAATTTAACCGCTCTTTTAGGAATAAGATCAAGGGAAAGGAATGGATGTAGTAAAGGATTTGTGGTAATGGGGTAGAGGATCAGTGCAGAGAGAGGACCAGAGGACTAATCTGGGGAGGATTTGGACAGGGCTGATGATGATAGTGCAGGGTTGGTGTCAGCAGCAGGAAATCTGTGGTGCTAAGCTGTCATACCGGGGAGGATGCTCTGCCTCGTGTCCTCCCTGAGCAGCCAGATCAGCTCTTGGGTGATGTGCGAGAGGAGGGGAGGGCAGTGGTGTGCAGGAAGGGAGGGCAGTGTGCAGGGTGCCAACACGGAAGGAAGATCAAAGTGGCTTCAGGGGAGAGAGTGATTAGAAAGTTGAGAGGATAAATAAATACTCCAAGCTTAAAAATGAAAAGTAGAGTGACCTATTTAAAACAAAAAATAATTCTCAGAGTGCACTGCAGAAAGCTGGAATATCAGTCGACACGTTTCTCTTTTCCCAGGTATCATTCATGGTTAGTTTTTCCTTGTCCAATAACTTACCATGGCAGAAATTATCCAGTCATCAGGAGTTCAAATGTAACTTCTCCAGCAGTGTTCATAATCATGTCCAGACAGGCTGTGCTTCTGTTACGTTTTAGTGTACACCATCTGTTTAACTCTTTCCGTAGTCAAATTCAGTGCTTCAGCCATGTCTGTAACTAAGGTAAGCTTATTCATCTGTAAAATTTCCCAGCCTTGTAGTTTCTCCTGCCTAAAAATGGTGTTTTAATGTGTTTGTTTAGACGTGAACCCCTGGCTCTTATCAACCTCAAAAAGAAAAATGAAGAAACTGGGGAAGAAGAACTTGCCTCCCGCTTAGATCACTGCAAAGCCAAAGCCACCAGGCACATATTCCTCATCCGTCATTCGCAGTATAACTTAGATGGCCGGGCTGATAAAGACAGAACTCTGACCCCGCTTGGTATGTATTGCTAGAAACAAGCTTCTTGTTGGAGAAGTGTTTGTCCTGTGCTGCTCTCCTGACTGGTGCAGGTCAGGAACCCAGGTATCCGGCAGGTCTCGCTGCCAAAGCTTAATCCACTTTCTGGATCCTTTGTAATAGAATGACGATACGAGTAAATTTGTTTTTTCTATTTTTGACCCTCTAAATCCAAACATTTAAACTTGCTTTACAGCATTTGAAAAACATTGGCTTGTAAGGAAATTTGATGAAGGAAATTTCAATTATTGTAGGGCATTCGAGCAAACTTTCATGCTAGCTGACGTGATTCCCCATGGCTAAGGCTTTTGTCTTAAACTTAGCTCCGTAACTACCTTTGGGGTAGATTGTTAAAACAATGGGTTGTGTTTGTTAGCTTGTTGCTTTTTTTTTTTTTTTTTCTTAAGGTCGAGAGCAGGCTGAACTGACAGGACGCAGACTAGCAAGCTTGGGGTTGAAATTTGACCAGATCATCCACTCCTCCATGACTAGAGCAACTGAAACAACTGAAATTATAAGCAAGTATCTCCCAGGTGGGTGACTTCTGTGATTTTTTCAGTATCTTCTGATCCTTAAAACTGCTTCCAGTAGAATTCTAAGCTTGTCCTCGAGTTGAGGTGTAGTTGAGCTGTTATTAGTCAACTTCTAGACCTCTGTGAATGTCTGTAAAATAACAACCCTAATTCTGCTTGTTTCCAGTTCACCTTTAGAATTCGGGAGGGAGCTGCCCCTCTGAGTGACTAGCTGGTACCTGTGTGTGCTGCTGTGTAGGACAGCTCTGCTGATTGCCCTTCTCTTATGCATTTTGTAAAGTAAAGACTTGCAGGTCATCAGGACTGGCTCAGTCCTTACCTGATCTCAGGGGACAATAGCCCAGGAGAGAAGAGCACCTTAAACTCCAGTTCTTGTAGTGGTGCTTGCTGGGTTAGTTAACAGGCCTTATCTGGGTGCTGTGCAGGGGAAGATGTGGCACACTCAAAGGTGATACGTTTTTTTGTAATTTGTGCTTGCTTTATAGGGGTTTGGGGTGTGGGGTTTTGGTGTGTTGTTTTTTTTTTTTCCATCAATGGATAATTTTTTTTTTTTTTCCCTGGCATTCAGACATACCAGAATCTAAGCTTAAAGATAGTTGATAGTAGATTGTTCCGTCTAGGGCATTCTTCTGGTATTTTAACAGCTAAAAGTCAGTTCTCTGAAACATCCTGTGTTTGTTTTCTTGATTTTGTGGCTATTTAAATAAAATTTAAAAAAATGTCCCCTTCTTCAGACTAAACTATTGAAATATAAAAAGTGTAGCCTTAATTAGCAATCATTAACTGCCCTGTAGTTTTTTAGATTAACTACCTTGCAAGTGCATTTTTTCAAAACGCAGCAGACTGGGAAGAGAACTTGCTGATGATAAAAGTTGTGTTGGAGAGATGCTGTACGCACCTTGATTGGAAATGTTTAGACTAAAATGGTCTTTAGCATGGGGAGGAAGGCTTCCTCTGAGAAAAAATATGAAAAATGTATTGATTTTAAAGTTTGCAGGGGCATGTGACATAACTCCTTTCTGAATGAATGTTTGATATTTCAGGAGTCAAAAAAATTAGTACTGATCTGCTGAGAGAGGGAGCGCCTATAGAACCAGACCCTCCAGTCTCCCACTGGAAACCAGAAGCTGTGGTAACCTTTTACTTACACTTTAAAAAAAAAATTGTTTGTTTTGATATTTGTGAATATACTTTAGGTTGATAATAGCAGTAAGTTGTGGTAATCTGATGCTTTCCATCATAGACCTTAGATAATTGCGTATTTTTTTTGCTCCTCTGTAAGTGTACAGAAGTGGTAGAGTAACTTAAAATCTCTGTGTATTAGTTGAGCCTCAAGCGAGCGTCCCTGTAAAGAAGAAATCCCTAGAAGATGTAGCCCATCTGCAAATGCTGCTCTGGGCTGTGTTTAATTCTGAACTCTGTGCCATTAGCAGTATTACGAAGATGGAGCTCGAATTGAGGCTGCATTCCGAAACTTCATTCACAGAGCTGATGCAAAGCAGGAAGAAGACAGCTATGAGATCTTTGTCTGCCATGCCAACGTGATCCGCTACATTGTCTGCAGGTGTGTGGGGGGTGCACGTGCACCTGTGCTCTTTAGAAGGCCGGAGTTCTGCGGGGATGGTTCTGGTTGTTCGTTGCACTGCCGAGCTGGGAGATCTGTTGATCTGCCTTGTTTGAGGTGGCTGGAGATGAGTGCTGGCATTGTGAGCAGCTGGTCCTGCAGCTTCTTCACAGGGTGAATTTGGGGAAAAAACTGAAAATGGGAACACTGTCGCTGTAAAGTTAAAACAGCTACATCGGTGAGACCTGATACCTTTCTGTATGTCTGAGCAGTCTCTAATACCACCTGCTGCTGCTTCACACAAACCCGAACACAGTCCTTGTGTAGACTGTTGGAAGGGACCTCAGAGCATCCAGCTGGATGCCTCTGTTTGAGGTGATGTGAATTTGATCTTACATAATGAAAGATCGATTTAGCTTTGGGAATTCCTTGCTAGGTGAAATTGTCTGCATTATGTACAAATTGTATTAGTGTGTTTTTGCAGTCACATCCAGTATTGGATTGGGTGGGAGTGGGCTTCTTTGAGCTAACATCAAGGTGGCCTGTGAAGGAGAAAACAGCTCTGGATCTTTGCCTGGCTCCATATCCAGTCACCTGACTGTTTTATTCCTCTTTCTCATCAACAAAATGCTCTCTGTAAGATAATTTGTTTTGAGCAGGACAGATGTGATTAAACTTTAATCTGATCAGTAGCTACCACTATTTCAGTTAGCTTTTTTAGCTGAGCTAGTTACATGCTAGCCTGACTGCTGGGCAGACTGCTGCAGAGCTCTTCAAAATTGCTATACTTAAAATCATTGATCAGGTACACAGTGCTTCCTGTGCCAAAGGAGATTGTCTTTCTGCTACCTAGGCTCTTTCTGAAATACATGCATGCTTTTTGTCATTGCTTTTTCTTCCATCTTTTCACCTTACCTTCTGTGTCTGCCATTCCAGGCTACCTCCCAGCAACTGAATGCAATCCACGTAATGTTCCTTTCGAATCTCTAGCTTGACTGTAGCTATTATTTACGCTGTTTAGCCTTTCTAAAAGACTGTTGTAGACCTAAAACCAGGCTAGTCCTTAGCATCTAAGACAAGAGATGTTTGAGACAGCTTCAGATTGTCCTGCCATCTTCTCTGCCTGTCCTGAACAGTGCGGGGCTTTGTGGTACTGCAGTAGGCTCGATGGCCAGCTGAACTGGTGGCACCTGTCATCCTATTTGTTACTGGTTGCTCAGAGCACTCCCAGCAACAAGCCTATGTCACAGCTTCTTCCTGTCTACATTAATTGTATCCATCTGCTGGAATCTGCTTATGAAAGTATTCTTGGCTCTGAGCCAGTTACCAAAGCAGCACTTTGTATCAATTGCACAAGGTGATGTTGTCAACTGGATGTTAATATAAACCTGTTGATGACTGACTGAATGCTACTTTTCTTCCCTTTTTTGTTTATTTTCTTCCACAACAGAGCGCTGCAGTTCCCCCCAGAAGGCTGGCTGCGAATGTCCCTGAACAACGGCAGCATCACCCACCTGGTGATTCGGCCCAACGGCAGAGTGGCACTGCGCGCACTGGGCGACACGGGCTTCATGCCTCCGGAGAAAATCACGCGCACCTGAGTGGGCGACACACGGCGACCCAGGAGCTGCCTCCAGACTCTTTGCACTAGTACATTCACCTACAGTACCACTAGATTTTTTTTTTTTTATCTGTTGAGATGTGATGCTGTCTGAAAATGTCCTTTAGCCCCTTGCCTCCTTCATACATACTCATATCTGCCTTTCAGTCCAGAAGAGACGAGAACTTTGTAAGCCTGAAGCTATCAAGTATTCCCCAAAACTCAAAGCTGAGCTGTGGAATACAAAAAGATTGAATGTCTGTGTGCTCAGCAGTTACAAGAGCACTTTTTTATTCCCTTGTGAATTTCTATAACCAAAGCTTGCTCCTGTGGATATTTTTCTTGTGCAGGAAAGTAATTGCTATGGGAACTGGAAGGAGCAGCCTTGTAGTACACTGCAGCTGAAACTGAAGATGAGCCAGCTTGTTTCAACTTGTGCAGAGGAAGCGACAAACCGAGGGTATTCTGCTGGTCAAAGGCCAAAGGGATAAGGCCTCAGTTCCCGTAAGCTGTTGAGGATGTATGTTTCTGTTGTGTCATTGTTCCACTCCACCCCAAAAAACTCGTGTAAACTGTGCCTGGAGGTTGTAGGCGTAAAGAGGGTAAAAAGCCATCTGCCTCAGAGCTGTGGTGCTAGAATTAACTGCTGCTTATATTAGGTAAGTGTTCCTCCATCCTCAGGAAGTGCTATTTTGAACGGTACAGTCCCATAAAGCCTTCAGTTAAAACTTGGTCTGTGCAAGGATGTGGGGATGAGTTTTGTGGCAGTAAGGTGGAAGGAATGCAGAGTGGTTATCTGCTTGTTCTTCTAGTTGCTCTTACATTTACCAGGAGTAGAGCTTTAGAGTTTGTTTTTTTTTCTCCTGCTTTCTCCCATCGATTTATATTTGTGGATACCTTGCTTCCAGAGGAATAACAGCACTGAAATCAAGGTGTCTGGTCTGAGGTTCTGTAGTTGGAGCACTCGGTTGCTGCCCAAATGGTGACAAAGCATCTTTGGGACGGCTTTTCCAGGCGAAGTACTGGGTGTAACCATCAGGCAGAATGCTTTAAGTTGCTCCTTTGTATGGCTTTGACACTGCTGGACTTGTCTAGGGAGAATGCAGGTGGCTAAGAACTAGGTAGGATTTTGTAGAGGGGAGGGCTCACCAGCATGTCATCTGAAGGATGTTTGTTTGATTAGCTCACCATGCCTGTAGTACTGAAGAGTTTCTCCATAAGGTGATTGATCGTGCACATACTGCAGTACTGTGAATAAGGCGTTCTATGTTTTACGGATTTTCTTATCTTCTAAAATCTTGAAGAAACCCCAAGCTCCCTCCTGTCAGAGCTGTAGGAAGCATAATCATAGCACGCAGCCTTGCAAGACAGGGCTAATGGCTTGTTTCATACAGGACTGCTACATCAGAATGACTTCCAGGACACGGGCTGGTGGGGAATGAAATACAGCAGCTGTAGTGCAGGTTGTGGGGGCAGCAGGAAACCATTGTGATGTGTCTCATTGATGCAATGAGAATAATTTATCAGTTTTTGTCTTTTAACTTTTTAAAAGTTTTGAATAAAATAACTGGTCTGTCTGTCTCTGTTGTCCTTTCAGTTGAATAGCAAAATGCTGTGTCATTTACCACCACCTGGAACAGGAACACTAAAGCCACTAAGGTGAAAATTCCAGGCGCTGTGTAACTACTGCAGAGGTGTCGAAATGTCTTCTCAAGGCCAGTGCTAAGTGCGCTTTCTTAGGTACCCCCGCACTTGTGGAACAAATGTCCTCCCCTCCCCGTTCTTGGTGGTGGCCAGCCAGTGCGCACATACATCTTTGCACACGTAGAGGCACCGAAGTTGTTGTTGGGGAGGGGGCGTATTACATCTCAGTAATGTATTAACCCCGCTGCTTACCACCAGCCCCCATGAAGTAAACGCCTGGTGACGCTTTTAGCACTCATTTATTTTCAAATAGAAAGTAGGGTAACTGTATTTTTTTTAACATGACACTTGGCTAATTAACATAATGAAACAAAGAAACTCTGATCTTTTACACCTTTAAAAGTGAACTGAAGCAATCGTAGTGTCTCCACAGGCTCGGTGCGGAAGAGCTTTCCTCACTACCATTACTGATCAGTCGCTACATAAATTGCTACTTTTTTTTTTAATAGCTGAAGTAAACGTTTTGTTAGAAAAATTACCTCTTAAAATGCAGTACAACTGGAGTAACGCAAATTATGTAACAATTAAGAAAATATTTTCTTGACTGAACCAGAAGAAAATTACAAAGTGGAAGGCAAGGGTTTGGTGGTGGTGGGGTAGGGGAGTGCCTTTGTGTGATTTCGTGTGTGTATACACAGCAGTAATACACATTTAAATATTAAAAGAAAAAAAAATGCAAAGCATAAAAAAGGTAAAAAGGACAAAAAGGAAAAAGTACTCCTGTGTTAGTCTCCTGGCTCTGATAAACTCTTACCAAAAGCACAGACAAATCCTTCAGAAGGGCTGGGTATCTGCACAGCAATTAACATGTTATCAGACAGACATCATTTACACTGAATTCTTAAAAAAAAAAAAAAAAAAAAAAAAACCTTCCCAAACCACTTGGAAGTAAAACTAGGAATCTGAGCCCTGCACAACACAGAGAATGCTGCGACTGAAAAACAAAATTACGAAGTCAGTTAATATACTTGGTAACCTAGTAGATTATGTTTTTAAAATGTCTGCTGAAGAGTGACACCCACACCCAAGCCAGATGCCAGGACCGCTGAATGACAGTCATGCGAGTAATGACTCTAATGTCCAGATCTTGGGAAAAAGGATTATTATAAAGACAGATCTCAGTAAGCTTTTTTTGAATAAATCATTTCTAAAACAGGAATGTTCTTCCACAGTGCAGAGCTGCTGCACCAAATAAACTTAGAAAGAGACGTTAAAATATTTCCTGATAAGAAACCTCAGAAGAAAAACTATTTTGTGTGCCCCAGTGTAAGTGGGTGCCACTTTTCTAAACTTTAAAAGAACAAAAGTTGAATTAAAAAGGTATGTTACAAAAGGCATTAAGGCTTGCAGAAGCATTAAGTGCATTCTTTTTTAGGTTCATACCAAATAATGATCCTACTCAGGGGTGTGTGAAAGTCACTGCAGTGCACAGTAGCCATCAAACCTGTCGGGCTGGGCTCTGAAGTCCAGCCTCCCGAAGGGTGAGACCTGCGGGTGGGCTGGCGGTGCCGCAGAACGGCCTGCCTACAAGTGGGGTCTCTTCAGATGTGTGCTTAGCTTACCAGAGTCCAGCAAGGCTATGTGCTCACTTACTCTGTGGCATCAGTGAATCCTAACCCTTTTTTTTTTTTCTTTTTTCTTTTTTTTTTTAAACTAGCACAGCCTTGGCAGGTTTTAATTGATTTTCTAATCAGTTTTATGTTGTAAAGATAAGATAGGTTGCCTTTTTTTTTTTCTTTTAAAATTTATTTATTATTTTAACAGCTATCAGCACTAGAGAACTCTTTCTGGAAGTCTTCTTTCAAGCAATGTTACAGACATTAAGCTTGATACAGAAAGCTGTCTCGAGCTTTGGAAGGCATTCTTTAGCCTCGCAGTGTACTGTCAAAACAAGTCACTTACAGAAGGCTAAAGCAAGGATAAAACTACTGAGTGCTGTAACAACAATTTGTTAGCACATCCAGACGAGACAAAGTGTAAGCTCAGGTTTTAGTGCTAATATTTGCAGTCCTTACTCCTCTCTGAACAGCTGGGCAATAAGGAGCTGAATCATGGCTCACTGGATGCCACTGCAATCTATTACAGACTGGGCCATTAAGGTGTGTTGCTGGTAAATTTGCTGAAATTATTGCTGATGTGCTTTTCTGTAATAACTGTTAAAATCTGCTAACGATAAAAGCTTTTGTGGGGAAGAAGCAACTAAACTTAATTTTTGATCTTCAAACTAACATCAAAAGGAATACCACTAGTTCTGTAGTGCCCCTTTACTCAAACACTCACTGTATCTTGGTGGTTTTAACAGTCTCAGATTAAGCAAAGACTCAAGTTTTTCCGTGTAAATGCATGCATACACATGTATGTGTGCATATATACGTGTGTGTGTGCTGCTAGCTACATCAGCCTGCGGGCTGTCAGCGCGGCCTTGCTGAGTATGCACGAGGCGTTACACTCGTACCAGTCCTGGGAAACTGTCACTGCCCAGGCATTGCTTTAGACTTTTCTGTTTGCATCTTGCCATCAGTTTTCTGTAATAAGATGTTACTGATGATGTGCTTCCTTCAGACTGCCCAAGCAAAGCAAAGTAGTTGAGGGCTAATGAGGTCATTGTGGTGACGACAGCTGGTGACAGACCACCACCACGTCTAAGTAAAGGTTCAGCTCACAGCTCTACGGGCAACAAGGGTGGATTCATAGCTACTGGACAACTGCACTGACCGTCACTGACTTCTTGCATATCACCAGTAATCTATCATCTTATTACGGCATAAAGACACATCTTCAATTTTTGTAACATACATTTGTCCTCAATTGAGGAAAAATAAATAGCCAAGTGCAAACCTCATGCCACTTCAGTAACATTGGAATTTTTTCCTCCACTCTAACAATGAAAATATCCTTAAAGTTCCAGGAAAACCAATCACAGCTTAGTGGGCAGGAGGCTCTGAAAAATACCGCAGTTTTAACAGCGCGTGGTTGACACAGGCTGGGCTGTAGCGCCCCGGGCTCCCAGGGTCTGGAGAGAACGAGGCAGCGCTGCCGTATTTCCCTGGGCTTCCTGTCACGGGGCTATTTCTTCCTGGACTAGAATACGCTGAGGCATTTGGCGGGCCAGCAGCTGTGCTTTGGGACTTGGATCTTCCTTTCAGTGCTGGGCTTGGCCAACTGAAAGAAAGACAAAGGCATTTTGCATTTCTTTGAGAACACTGCAGTAAGGAGAGCAGTGGGTTTACTCAGTCACCTGCAGATCTCAGAAATCATGCACAAGCAGAGAACTGTAACTGGTGGCAGAGGGTCTGAGAAGAAACAGTGACAGCACAATACAGTACATCTGTTTAGCCATGTTGCTTAATTAATGAGACATGACTTGCTCCCACATGGCTATTAAGGAAAGAAACTAGTATATGACATTTCTTTGAAAGCAGAGCCAAGTATTTGCTTTGTTAAATTAAAGAATCCTTTTTCTAGTGGGGCATGACAACCAAAGACTGATCCTAGTGTCAGTGATTTATCAGTGTTCTTTGGTATGTGGGGCAATTTCTTAAGGTAAGCGTGTAAGGTTTTCAGTGCAGATGCACACAGCTCATCTAAAACCTTTTGATTTTTTTTTTTTCCTGACAGCTCTATGGGTCTTTGCTTTGTGCTTTAAGCAGAGATAGCACTGTAAAATCGAGGAGGCTGACAGAGCAAGCTTTGGCGCTGTCAGATAATTAAAGGCACAGTTTTTAAATATTATGTGATAAAACAGTGATTACACCTAAAAATCTCGTGTGCAACTTTAGCACTTTAGAAGACCACCTGGAACCTTTCAGACAGCAGAAAAAGAACGGTAAAGAAGCCTATTAATTAGCCTGCTTCGAGAAATTAATCACAGAAGGTGGGAGGACAAGAGAAGTTGACTTTGAAAAGTGGAGTGGTACAAGGGCTGTATCAGCCAGGCAGATGAAAACAACTGCCCATTCCTACTCCACTTCAAATCACAGAAAAATCTTAGTAAGTCCAGTGTTTTTTCTAAAACCAGTGGCTCTGTTTCAGTGCACTGTATGAATTACAGAGCCAAGAGAGCTCTGTCTTCACAGGTGCCTCGCACACAGGCAGCTTCTCCCCTTTCACTCACCATCTGTACCCCAGAAGCAACTGCATTCAGAGTAAAATACCTGAACTGCACCGCGTGTGTGTTCCGGCATCCCAACAGCTGCAGTCTGCTTCCACAACCTGTGCGTGCAGCTGACCGCGACATGCTCTCTAAGCAATTAACACGCCTCGTACTTTTCATTATTAATTCCTTTGGACCAGGGTAACAGCAGGTGAAAATAGAAACTAACAAAAAGATGCCTGAAGATACTAAATTCACCTTAACCTCACTCTGCACACCTTCAGCACCTCAGAACAGCCCAGTGCTACTGCACTGCACCCACAACAGGGGTGAGCTGCCCCGTGACACCAAGACCAAGGAAGGATCCACGTAAGAAATCAGCAAACTGGGCAGCACCTGTGCCTTTGAGAGCTCCATTTTCTGTCTGACCAGTCTGTACAGATACGCTGAAGTTCCTTGGAACTGCAGTGCTCCGGAAGGGGTTTTGACTGAACCAGTAAAATTTCCGCACTGACAGGTATCAGCCAGAGCAGTCTGGCTGATTACCGAGACACGCTAATAGTTAACACAGCTGAATATTTTAAAGTAGGCTTTGTGTGTCCTGAGGCCTGGAATCCCAGCTGCCCGAGCCGTTCTGCAGCTGACCTGCTACAAATGGTTTTTCAACTCATCTGTTTGACTTTGCAGAAATACCTTTGCCTGTCAGACGGAGAGTAGGACTGCACCACGTGCTTCCATTTGCAGATAGCAGGGAACTCCTGGGGGTCGATCTGGGCTGCTTCGATAGCTGCCAGGACGTCGCTGTCCAGCTTCGAGGGCCGTTCCCTAGGGTACAAACAGAACTAGATGAAAAAAGAACGACAGGCAATGACATCCCAATTCCACAACACTGATTTTTGATACGAGCAGATTGCCCATGTTCCTCTATAAACACACTTTCTCCATGAACTTTTTTCAGCAGGCCAAGGTTTCTTCTGTTCCTTGCATTTTAGCATTCAGGTAATTAATTGCAAGAGAACTGTGTGGCTGCCGTGCAAGCACCGGCACGCTGTAATTGTTGCCCAGTACCGCACAACCTTAACCTCGCTGGCAGTGGTACTAGGACAGGCATCTCATCTGGACACACGAACGCAGGAGAAATGAAGGAGAAATGAAGGACTCGTACCCAAGCAGAAATAATTTCTTAGAAGTGTCATTTGCAGGTGAAGTCTTCAAAAGAAATTTCTGGGAAGGAGGTTCTTGACACTGTTGTGCCTGGTTAGCCTGAATTCCAGATTCCACGGACGATCTGTCCCTTTCTGACGGCATGGTGTGTTCTGTCCTTAACCTGGCCTCTCCAGGTTTACCTGTAACACTTGGCTCAGAACTTGCCACCGAGATTGCGTAGGTCTTATCCAGGTGGTCCTTGGGTATTCTAACCTGGCTTGTTCTTTCAGCCAGAATTCTCTCATTCGCAGTTTTTTCACCGATTCTGTTTGATTCTCCATCACCATCTCGTTGTTGGAACGCCAAGCTCTCAAATTTGGACATTAAGTTACAAACAGGCGACACAAGGCATTCTTCTCCATCATGCAAATGCTTTCTGTCACTGATTATCCTTTCACTGGCCAGAGGACTACAAAACCCGTTCCTGCTGGAAGAAGCCCCCTTGTCGTAGTGCCTGGGGGGAGTGGCGGTTTCGATGATGCTGGCGGCGCGCTCCATGGACAGGATGTCGCGCTCCGAGTCTCCGAGCGCACCAATGCCGGGTTCCTTTGCCACGGGCGGGCTGCTGTTCCGCGCTGCGTTTTGTCTGTTCTTAATTTCTTCTAAGCTCATGTCATCATCATCCTCGTCCAAAAACGCTCCAACAGAAATAGAATTGCAGCACTTTTTACTCTTGCCTGTAAACAATTGCAGTAAGAGCAACACGTAAAAAGACTTGCGGCACAGCTCCCGTCACACACAGCAGGAACAAACACCCAGCCTTTACGCCTTACTCTGGCTGTTGAAGCCCTCTGTTGTTTTACAGATTGAACTAACCTAACGAAACCTACACTGCAAAATGACAGCCTCTCGGATTTATCTGTTTTTGTGCCAGCCCTGAATATCCCAGTTGGCTGAGAACCCTGCACTCCTCAACTCAATCACTAACTGGCAACAGAGGGTAAAATCAGAAAGCAAGATGTTACTAATAGAGCACAGTGCAAGTTTCCATCCCTTCCACAGCACAAATGCTTACGGCTAGTCGTCTCCTTCAGGGTCCTGCAGGCGTCTGTCCCAGTGCCAGACCGCCTCCAGATCCACAGTCACAGAGAGACGGGGGGGAAGGAGCACACAGAGTGGGGACCAGCGTAGGTCTTCCACAACACATGGCAAGCTACAGCCTAAGCAAGTTTAACAGCTTCCTGGGTTTTTTTTCAGTTCACCCTGAAGTGTAAAGAACTATTTGTTTATTTTAAGAAGTTATTTATTCTGTATCTGCAGGTTACAAAATTCCATACTCCACCAAGGCTCTGAGTAAACACATCCTGGAAGCAGAGGTCGTGTTAGAGTAATTGCATGTAGGGGCCACAATCACATGAAGGACATGCTGAGATCCATTCTAGCTCTCCTGCACTTACTTTTTCAGTGATGTAAGCGGACTCTTTGGATAACAGATTAATAATAGCAACCACAACAGGTGAAGACCTTTCCCTGGGCACCTTGCTTTTTCCCCTCCCTCTTCTCCCTTGGGACCACCAGTTGTTTGTCACATTTTTCTTACCTGAAGGATGTGGACTTTTGTATCTATTGCAGGTTTCATTTTCCCCTGTTTCTTGCTGAGCCTTTTCGCTCATTTCCCGATGGCTCAGGTACTCTTCTAATTTTCGCAGCCCCTCCTGGGAAGACAGATCAACAAAACAGCCCAGAAATTCCCAGTATTCAACCCACGGGAACCCCAGTTCATGAGCTAACTCCCTGCAATAAATAAAATAAAACGAATCATTTGTGAAGACATCAAAAGTAGTTTGACAATATTTTTTTTCTGAACACATTTTATCAGCTATTAATAGGAGTATAAAGGTGCAACTAGGCAACACAATTCCACAACAATCATCAGCCTGCAAAAGCGATGCACACATTGTTAGCAAGCGTGGTATAAGCTATTTTTTCTAGAATATTTTTCAAATTTTAGCTACTATTTTTACAGTTAGCACTGTACAGATTGCCACTTTTAAGGTGACTGTATCTGGGCACCAGATGAGGTAGGCATAATTTGAACAATACTCCATTCAATAGCTTTCTTTAATTGGAGGGGTGAAGGTAGGAAGGAGAAAGGGGTTGCTTCAAAGAAGGCAATCAGCTTGTAGCAAAGTATGCTTTTTGGGTAGGCTGCTGCTACAAGGTGCTTTAACAGCAAAGACACATGGTAACACAGTTTCTATAAAGCAGAACAGTTGTATTAGGACCTTTTCATTCTTTTTTAACAATTCCTTATTTCACAGAGTAAGTCTCTGCATCATTTTAGATTTGGCAAGTTAGGCAAGTGAACGTTTGAGAAAAGCATTCTGTTGATCATCAGTAACAAAATATCTCTTTACTTCCAACGCTGAAAGTGTTTTGTTTAAGCAAAAATGCAGTACAAGTCCAACTGCAGCATACTCCATCAAATATTTCTGGCCATTACCTTTTGCCTAAAGAGACTGTTCACTGCGTAATAATCGCACTCTTAGTACAAGTGTTTTGCTTTTAAGTGCTCTGTTGCTACTTTTCTATACTGATACTGTTAGATACCTTCCAACTCTTTCAACACCTCTTTCCAGATCAGATTTCCTGACATTGTGAAAGAAGCCAGCTCTCTCTCTGGGCGGAGTCTTCCACAGCCTGCGAAATTCTTCAGCCTTTAAAAAGAGAAGGAATTTAAAAACCTGCTCTACAACATAGCAGTACATTAGTGCTGGCTAAATGTCTGCCTGTAGGTCTAGAAAACATTTTGCTGTGTCCTGTCTACCTGCAAAAAACTCACATTCTGCCACAAGTACCACTCAGCTCCAGCTATGAAAAATCTCCTTTGGGATCTGAAGTTGCTCCCCCCAGTATGTTTGCTGATGTATGACTTTGGTCTCATAACTGCTTATTAAAAGAACGACAGTGACAGTGTATAACCCCCACAGAGTAACCTGCATCAATACTAACTGCTGTTAACTTGTGTGCAGCAGGACGTAAGGGGTGTACCTTACAACGCTGTCATTTGATCTAATGACAAACGCTCTGCAGGATGCGAAGGTGGTGTTTTTATATGTGCATAGCTGATCCCACAGAGTTGCATCAACTCTCACAACACATTCCTGCTGCTTGTTCTGAAGTTTCGAATCCTAAAGGGAACAAACTAATGAATTTCCGTAAAATCCCAAACTTTATGCCTTAACATTCAGACAAATATCTGCCAGCAATCAAAATAATGCATTACTTACACTATATATAATACTTTTCAGTGTATAAAATGTATTTACACTGTCAAGTGAACAGAAAACTGACCGAAGAACATCTTTAGAAGTAAGAAATATTAATCACTTGGGTAAAACTCAGTCCTGGGGGAATTCGACCACCACACAGCAGAACGTCCACAGTCCCACTTATTCACGGCATCTGCAGCTGTCACGCTGCCAGCACGGTCACATGGAGCACAGGAGGCGAAGCGATGCCTATCAATTTATCACACACACAGCTACAATTCCAGTACTCCTCCTGAAAGCTAAAGACTGTTTTTCTTCTGTACAGTCGCTGCTGTTCCGAACCTATCCAACACCAACGCTGTCTGATTGCCAGCTGTTCCGTTTAGAAAAAGTATTAACGTTAATTCAGCACGTGAAGTTGACGAACTGCCCCAAACATTCTAGACACGAGACAAAGATGGAGGCTTCTTTCACCCAGCCCACAGCTACACCTGCACTAAACAGGCAGCAGAGTCATACGAAGCTCTTGTTGCATCCTTACCTTTGAGGGACTCATGGGGCCTGCGAAAGCTCTGATAGACAACACCGGGTCTTTGGGGCTGCCCGCGTACTGAGACAGAGCTGCCTGGGGGCCCTCGTCCATCTGATCGGGTGACCATGGTGCACCAATGACTGGAGCCGAGGAATTGTCTTCTGCTCTCAGGAGTGGCACATAGTATCGACCTCGAATAAAATGTTACAAAGCTTTCTTAAGTTTACATCACATCGGCCTGCTGTTTCTTCCTACAGAGCCCATACATCTCTACAGGTCTGGCTTCACGTCTCAGTAAAATCACAGCATTCCGACTCGTGCTTCAGTATTTACTGGCTGCGTGCAGGTCGCAAGTTCAGTTCAGGCTCCCTCCTCTCTCAAATGCAAACACACACGCAGTGGCACAACACTGTCCTAAGCACCAACAACAGGTTTCAGAGGCTGTTTTGCAAACGCCCAAACACACGTGTGACAGAACAGGGAAACCTTTCAAAAGGTTCAAACACGACAAAGAGAGCTGCCCTGCAGAGGGCTTTTCTTTGTTTCTAGATTAAATGTCCTGCTTTAGACTTGCTGAATAAAATAAGGGCCGTGTCCACCTTACAGGGAGCTCTGAGGAAAATCCTGGGGATCCGGACAGCAGCAGTACTGACCGTGTCAGTTACGAGGGACAGTAGGTTTTCTGTCTGTCAGTTTTAGTGCTTCTCTTTGATTTTTACAGCACTGTACAGCAGCATCACTTATGAACAGGAATACTACAGAAAACACACAGGACAGAGACAGCAAAGGTCCTGACAGAGTATAAAATGTCACCTGCCTGAAAGAGTACAAAACTCTGAATACAGACCTTTCAAATACTCTCGTAGTTTTTCTTTCAATTCTGCAGATTTATTCTTGCTTCTCTCACAAACTACCTGTTAATAAAATATTATTTATTAACAAAACATCAATCTGCCATCAACTGCAATGCCTTTTTCTTGAATAGTCACACTGTCCACTTGCGTCCATCTCATCCTGTCCTTAACTGTGGTACAACCAACCCCTGCAACACACCCACATGCATAAAACGGACACCGCAAAGAAACTGTGCCCTGGATATAATGAACACAAACTATTTTTAATGTTACCAGAGATTTACAGTCTCACCACAGCAGACAGTGAATGCTCAAACTTGAAAAACGTTGCTTAGGCTGAACGCCTTTGTTGTGGACACGGAGAGACTTACCTCTGCTGGAGTCTGGTCGTATTTGTTCCTTGGATTTTTTACAATAGCTGGGTGTGAGGTAAGCACATTAACAACATCCAAATTCCCAAACTTGCAGGCAAAATGCAATGGAGTATCAAACCCCTGCAATTTGAAAGAGGGAAAATTCACATCTATCTGGAAAAACGATGAAGTCAAGCCCACATATTTTATTTTGGAACTAGAAAAAGTAAGCAAACATCATGACTGATCGTGATACTGTAGAACGATGACTATTAAAACCCACAAAACTCAGGAACAGCTCATTTTTGCTAGAAACGGCCCCTTCTACTCTCTACTCCCTTTCCTTCTCCCTTACTGTCTCCCAGTAGTTTTCACACTAAGAAGAACCCATCAGACGTTCCGATCTCACCATTTTATCTGGTGTATTAAGGTAAAGGTCCACGATGTATCGGATGCGGTTCTTTAACATCGTGCTGTCATCGTCGGGATACATCAGCCGCATAAATTCAGGATTTTCCAAGGTGTCCAGCAGCAGCTGGCAGATCGCGGGTTGATTCTCCTTGGCAGCAACGTGCATGACGTTGTACCTACACCCCTCCTGAAAAAACAGACATCAGAATTAACTGAAATCTCAACAGCTTGCTCACGCCCATTCACTTACCTGCTTTAGCTATGAAAATACAAAGGTTCCCACTGTCTTACAGAGATTTTTATTTCCCAGTATTATCTTAGGAAAACATGTTTACACAACGGTAAGTAACTGCTTTGTAAGTAAATTGTTATAAATTATACAATACTGTAAGGACACACCTACACACGTTACTCTTAACTACATCATCCTTACGCTCAGAGTTAAAACCTCAGACCAGAACTTGGATGGTTAATTTTTTTTTT
>VXAV01009090.1:468024-499574 GCA_013399715.1 Alectura lathami | reverse complement strand
TTCTTTTTTTTTTTTTTTTTTTTTTTTTTCAGTTCTGGAAGTAAACTGTATTATACCGTCTATGTTCAAGGAAGGCATTAGAATTGCTTTGTTTTATCACATTGTTCATTTTAGTACCCAGAATTCTGAAACACTATTTGAGTCTAAGAATTTTTTTTTCTCTTTTTAATCCACTACCTTTGTGACATAAAACTGGCTTGCATTGAACTTATTTACCAAATTTCAGTCTCATTTCCAGGTCAGTTCAATGAATGATCCTATTTAGTTCTTTTTCCTGTTTAAAATAGTTCCTACTGAGTCCAGAGCACTGCCCTTAAAACATAATTGATTTGGGTCATTGAACCTTTATTTTTCATGCATGTTAGTTTGCATCCCGCCACTGGTCTGACTGGTATTTCAATTAGAAAAATGCAGGCGGATTTCTCCTAGAGGCTAAAGTTCATGTGAAGTCTCTGGCAAAATAAGATCCTGGAGTATGTATCCTTGGAACTGGGCAATCATTTGTAACTTTTTTTTTTTTTTTAAATTCTCTGTCTGGCCAGAATGTTGTAAATCTGGATCTCTCTTGTTAACTTCATGCTAAGCAGCAATAATGTCCACAGTGTTTCAGTCCTGATAATTCTAATTAGTGAAGCAGTGAAGAGGCTGAAAGCTGAGAAGATGGATGAGGGTGGCCTCAAGTCCTGCACAGCACATGGGACTCGCTCTTTGCAGAGCTGAACCATAATTCTCTCACTTGCCAAGGCCAGCAATGGAAGAAGCAGTTGAGGTAAGAGAAGTAAGCCAGCAGCATAAGATTGCTGGAATGATGTGGGTAATGTTTATGGTGGAGGAGGTGAAAGAGTGCTGTACCCATTGAGATGCCAGTTGTCCCTGACATGAAAACGCTGAAATCATTTTTGTTTCTTTAATATCTAAGTAGTTTGAAGCAAACAATCCTGTTGCACTGGTTTAAAGAGACTCAGCAAATAAACTTTCTTGTAGTAACCAGCAAACAATTACCCTCCCACTTCATTTGCTCCTTTGCCTGACAGACCAGGAACAGAGGTAAAATCTGCTTCCTATTTCCCCTTCTTCTTAAAGAATGCGTGGCATGTTCGGTACCAGAGAGTGGCTGCACAGAAGTGGAGCAGCTGGACCAATGACTAGGTCTGGTGTAGCAGCTCTTCCCTTTTCATACTATTATTATTACTGTGTAGACCAGGTCAGTCTAGATATCTGTACTGATATCTCAGGTCTATCAATGTCAAATAATCAATAGCCAACGTGATGGTTAGACAAAGACGACAATACCAGATGTGTTTTAAGATGTTTTGGCCATTCCTTGAGTGTGAGAAGTACTAAATGTTAAACAGAACCCTCTTGTACAAATTCATGGCAGGAAGAGGGTGGAGTAGAGTTAGTGCAGTATAGTTTTGCATTAATATGTAGAATGATTATACAGTAGCTAAGAAAAGCCTTATTCCTTGGACTTGATATAAGAACATTGTAATTTCTCACACAAGCCCTCAGCAGAAAATGGTCTTATGCTTCACTTCAAATAGTCTTGCTCCTGTCATTACCAAGGAAAAGGAGGTCCTAGTTTTGAGAGGAGAAAGTGCTGATTTGCCTTTATTTCCATTCTGGAATTCTTGAGGCCTCACAGAAAACCCACAGAAGTCATCTTGGACTTCAGGAGGATTTAAATCAGGCCATAAGTACTGCTGATTTGGATTAGTAATGATGTACATTGAGGACAACATCTGTATTTGGGTTTGGGTGGAGTCCTTTCATGGTAGAAGAGCTGGTAATAGTTTTACAGCACCTTTCATCAGAGGATTTCAGTTTCACAAATACCTAATTACAGAAACTATTAAATTATATGAAATCCTTGGTCCTGGGGGGTACAGGCAGCACCATTACACTTCAGTATAAAGCAGGGGTGGGTGGTGTTCAAAGTGGTAAAACAAAAGCAAATTTGCCACATGCAAGCCATAACCTGCTGTACTATCTCATTTTCATCCACTATTTTATTCTAATTTCTTTGTATTAGCAGCCAGGTTGCAACATCAAACCACCTCAACAAAATGGGCTGGCAAGAGCCTCTGTTCAAAACTATGGCTGGGTCTGAAGAAGGCGCTTTTGGAATGTCACTGATCCATTTCCATAGTGCTTGTGTTTCATTATTCTGTTAAGTAGTGGCAGGACTATTCACAAGGGTCAGGTGTCAAGGATGCCAATAAGGCAAGCTTCCTGAATACAGGAGATCTGGGATGAAATGCCTCTGAAATTCCAACCTAATCCAAGTCCCAGAAATACAATTGCTCAGCTTTTCCAAGGTGCGTGTGCCTGCTGGAGATCCAATCCATTTATTCTTCCTAAATCCAGCCCTATCCTGGTTTTGGTTAGCAAGTATTCTGTTTTGAATGACTGTTCAAGATTTTATTGAAGTTTTTTTTGCTGTTGTTTTTCCCTAGATTTGACTTAAAATGTGGAGCCTTTGCTGTTAGAACTGAGGCTTTAAGCCCAGGCTGCCCACCCCTTGTCTTCCTGCCTGCATTATAGATCTGCATGGGTGGGCACTTCAGGTGAATCTCAGACTTCACTATTTGGCCCCAAGGAGTTTCTCATCAAGACTAACTTTAAATGTGAGCTTAGTAGGCTGAACACTTTGATTTGCCTCTAAAATCAACAGTAACTTATTCCTGGTTTCCTGGCTGAAACTTGAATGGAAAAGACGAAAGGATGTCTGCAGAGCAGATTTATTTGGAAAAAATAAACTGCTCACTGGTTGGGACCCTATAACAACAAACGCAGTGCTTAGTTTTTACTCTGGCTGCAGTATTTGTGATACTTTTTTATGTGTTCTCCCACACCCTCCCTGCTGTGCCCTCATGGTCTCTACTTATGAGTAGGCAGTGAAGTAAAATTTACAAGCATCCTGCTTTCTGAAATCCTGGCAAGCTAGGACTCTTGGAAATTTCCCTTTACAGAGCATGCAAGAGGAGACTAATCCTGAAACAGTGAGGTGGAGAAAGGCGCTGCTGTTTGTATGCCATCCAAAACCAAGTGTGTGTGTTCTGACCACAACAGACCTCTGAATGGCCAGCCTCAGCTGTTGCAGTGGCTCATTTAGTAACATAGTTAAAAATATATTTTACTCCAAGTTTTTGCATGAAAGGGAGGAGGTTTTTATTTGTTTGTTTTGTAAGGGTCACTATCTTTGTCTTCTGTGTAAGCCCTCTCACCTGCTAGTGACATTTAGTGAAACAACAACCAGGTTCCCAAAAAGTTTCAGCATGCTAGTGATGATACAGAATATTAGCAGATTTGAGCTTACACATGTGGATCATTTCCTTCTCCATATGTTTGTGCAGTAGACTTCCATCATGCGGAACATCTGAAGTGGCTGGATGAAACAACAGGGTCATGCAGCAGGAAATCCAAGCACAAACAGCTCTTTTTTGCAAAGCCAGTTTACATGTATGTGTGTTTTTTATTTGCTTTTTAAACAACAAAATTAGTTTGTTGGGAATTGGCCAGCAAAATTTGTTTGGAATAGCCTTCCAATTCCTTCTCCCATTTTTGGTACTCTCAAAACAAAACAAAGCATTTTTGAACACCTAAGCTGCATGTGGATTTCATTATTCAAATCTCTCCCAAGTATTTGGAAGGTTTATATATATATATATATATATGGTTAATTTGGGAACGCTAGTTTCACAGATTCTTACGAGCATACCTAACTTGCCGAATGGACTTTTATACTGAATTCTACAAGCGAACTTTTACTGCAGAGCTATAGCTTTTGTTTTGTTATATATTTTGTCTGGTTACCAAGCAGTTCAGACATAATTTGACCATGTTTTCTACTCTTTAATTTGAGCTCCTTTGGCCTGTTCAATTTATAGAAAATGAAAACCAGACTGATCTTCTGGAAAATCCTTCATCACCCCGTCTGTTCCCACCAACCCTATCGTTTACTGTTAATTTTTTCTATGGTGTGTCGTGTATTCTATGGTGTGTCGTGTTAATGAGAACTTGCTCTATAAGAAAAAAGTTCTCTGCTGACCTAGTAAAACCCTGAAACAAATGGCCATGGCATCTTGAACTTTTCATTACACAGCCTTACTTTTGTTTACAGTGATCCCCATCATATCCATGATGATTTGCCTGAGGAGACGGTCTAAATGATTCCTTTGTTTCTTTTTCTAAAGCTTTAAATTTTCTTGTATGTTTGTATGTTTGAATGAGAGTAGTTTCTGAAGTAAAACAAGAAGAGAGCTTTGTATGGATGTAGGATCTTATTTGATGTGGCATCTTGCATCTATATTAGAGGATCTCTATTTATCTGTTGAATGTCCAGTCACAAGAGTTAGCTTTGCCAGCCCTCAAGGATTAGCCTGAAAAGTCTTACGTGAAAAAGCTCGTTGCTGATGTGAATGAATTCTAGCACTCCCTGGTGGATTTTACCTATGTCATTTTCTTCCTTAGCCATGAAAGCAAATGTTGGGATGGAAGGGGGAAAACAATGAAGTAATATTTCACTTGTATTTGTTGCATGAGGCAGCACGATAAATTTATGAAATACTAACGACAGATTTCTACCTGACACAGTCTGCACTGGGGAATGAAGGAGAGCTCAGAATTAGACCTAGCACTTGGTTTCTAGTAAGAGCAGCTGGATGTAAGAGTATCAACTAAATTCAAAAAAAAAAAAAAAAAATTATACATGTCCTATGTCTTGGTCTAGATCTCTTCCAGAGCATTTCTTTCTGCTTTTTTATGTTCTTATCAATGTTTGATCCACTTTGTGAGTCTTTCTAAACTCCAGCAAGTATGGAGAGATCAGTGAATGCTGGGGTACTTGTATGGTAGTGACTTCAGCTTTGGAAATCGTCACGTACCAGAAGTACTTATAAAACACCATGTTACTGCCAAGTCCAGAGGAAAACGGTTTATTGTAAGAGCTTCCAGCCTTAAAAATTCTAAGGCAAATAAAGAACTGGATAAGGAGAGAGAACTCTGCTTAGGCAAACTTGCATAGCTGTAACTCACAAGACTTCTTGTATGTGAATCCAAATCAGTTAAAGAACTGGAATGAGAGAACTAAAATTTCTGCATATTTATGATGTTGGGAAAAAGAGCAAGAATCATTTTTGTTGTCTTTTCAGTACCCTGAAAGTATTCCAACATCTTTCACCTAGGAAAGCTTTAGATATTTCTGCCCACTGTACATAACTACAGTGTAGGCTGACATCACCAGCCTAGTAAGGATAAAACTGCTTTTGCTTCTCACCTGAAAACCTCACAAAAGAAGCAGAGCATCAACTTAGCTTTTCTCTGGTTGCTCTGAAGGAAAGTACAACATGTCACGTTACAATGTATGCACAGACTGCGCAGACTGCTGATCATGCTATGGAAAGCTGTACTGTTCCATGGGTGATTGTTCAGAAAACAGCCCCTGTTTGTGTCTCTGGGAACAAGCATTTTTTTGTAAGTCAAAAAAGGCATTGCATCTCTGGAGTTAAATGAGGAGGTCTGTTGTTCTCCACAGAAACTAGTGCGTTGCTGTGTCTGGTGGTTGCCTGAGTGCCCATGTTTTTGTGTTTTTTTTTTTCTTTTTTTTTCGTGATTTTGCTTTTTCCTCACCTCCTGTTCTCAGAGAGGATCAAGTAGGAGGGATGGTGACCTCATGGCGCAGTTATGTAATCTGCTTGAGGCCAGGTATCAAAATACGCTGCAGCTGTGAAGCTGGGACCTCCCTGTGGCTCAGGGGCCTGGGCATCCTGGCTCTAATGGGATCGCTGACCTTCTCCTGCCGCTTCTGCAGCTGCTTTGATTCAGGGAGATTTGTTGTGGCAATGGCCTGCCTAATGGTTTGGCATGCTGCTGTAGGAAATGCTTCGGGTGCTACAGGCAGGCGCTGGGAGCTGGCCTCAGAGACCTGGGAGCAGGTGAGGATGACCTGAGCCCTGTCATTCTCTTTCCACCCTGACAGAGCCTACCTGCCTCTTTCCAAGTGGACACAATCATCCTCACTGACTTTTTTCATGAAGTGAGGGGAAGGTTGTCCTCCTGTGAAATAAAGCAGCACCTTCCAAGCAAGCTTTTTCAGGTTTTCAGTGCTCAGCTGCAGCAAAGTCGCATATGGGAAGAAGAAGAGAAAATAGTATGCCTACAGGAGAGGCACATTTGGGCCTCCCAGTCCTGAAGTCTCATACAGACATTGCATTCCTTGCTCTAATTGCTGCACTGCATTCCTGCTTCACTCCTCTGCTCTTCCAGCAATGTTTTTCTTTTCCTTATCTCCTGTAGCTACAGGCTTTCATAGTCCCCTTCCCTTCCAACCCTGCATATTGGTTCTCTCCAAATGTCCTGTAAACCATTAAGAGCAATAGAAAACCTGGTGATAGGCATGAAAACAGGGCCCTGTAAAGCTCTCTGATGTGTGCCAAGTAGGAATGTAAGACGAGTTGTTTTTTTTCCTGGAAATGGGATTTGTAGAGTGGAAATGTCACATCCATAATCACATTCATGTGGTGGAGCTGCTGCTACCCGCTACTGAAATAACAGAGCATCTGTTAAAAAATGCAGTTTTGGTTTTGCTTAAATCCTGCAGGTTGCACTCACTTCAAGAAATATTAGACCCTTGTTTGAAAACATGAGGGCAACTGCTCTAATACTGTAATTGTAGGAAAAGAAAATGTATGCTCGGCCTGCTTCCAGGGTCCCACAGCTGAGTCCTGTACAGCGCTCGTTTATGTGAATTTCCTTGGGGCACAAGGCAATTGTGTGTGTGACTGTGTGTGCTGGTGTATGGATTTGTGTTGAGACAGGGCTATTCGGAGGGAGAGAAGGAGGCCCCTCAGCAGAGAGAACACTCTCAAAATTAAGAACACTTCAGGGTATTAGTCTGAAAAAAATCGCAGTTAAGGAGTGGAAGAAGGAGACAGGGACAACTCCCTCCTTACATTTAAGCAAGCTGATAGCAATTTTTGTTTAACTCTGTCAGTCCCATGCCCTGATCTACTGCTGCCAGGTGTGATACTTCCAAGCATCCAGAGTTGCTTGAGGAGTTGCTATAATATAGGACGAGAGATTCTCCTTTTGCTGTTGTCTCATGCTTTAAAGAGCAAAAAAAAAAAATTTGTCGGAGGGGAAAATGTTGATTTTGAGGCATTTCCAGGAATTCCTGTACTGCCAAGTGAAAAAATAGGTTAGATGTGCTGCTACTGTATCTAGTTCATTCTAATGAAAGAAAATAAACCTTTCACAAAAAGATGAGCTGAAAATGCAAAATTAAGTAGAGCACTAATTTTATAAAGCCTTCAATTAACTTTGTCCTCCTGTTGCAAAAAGCCCTACCAGCTTTGATCTCTAGATCAGTCAGCTAGTGAAGTAAATGTGGTCACTTCTTAAACTGACAGACTGGAGTTTTATGTCTTACTCTTGGGACAGTCTTTCCTTAGATCCTGTATTTGACAAGCATCCAAAGTGCTCAGACTACTGTAACTTGGAAATACTGTGAGAGGAGAGCTTGGGCCTTCCACTGGGAACCACAAGAATTGTGTTTCTGGGAGCTTTGCAGCTAGTTCCAGCCACGTCAGCAAGTAAAGGCCTGTCTACGTTTTGGTTCCTTCCCTTAAGCTGGAAGTGGAGGATGACCACTTTCCCTCTTTCTTTTTTTCTTTTTTAAAGCCTTAAGTTCAGCAGTTTCTTCTGAAAGTTCAGGCCACTTTGCATTTCATCCCAGGTGGCTGGCTCTGTTCAAACATTCTCGTGAGTCTGACTGACCTTTAAGTCAGAATGAGCCTCCTCTGTTTGGAAGGGGAAGTAACTGAGATACCAAACCTCACTCTGCACATTCCGAGCAACTGCAAAGACTGGTGGATCTAGGATGTTAAAAAAGTCCCTGGGGCAGAATAAAACATGAAGGAGCTGGTGAGGTAGTCTTCAAGTGTTGCCAGCTCTTTGAAAGAAACACACATGTGCGTGCATGTGTGCACATAAGATGTTTTTAATTTTGGAGGGGTGAGGGGTCCTAAATAAAGCTTGCTGGATTTTCACCCCGCTGATACCACGGTGAGTTCAGATGGCTAAATTTAGTCACCCAGACTGAACAGTCTTGGATTCTAAGATCGAATCAGTCTCTGTCCAAAAGCTAATTGCATATCTCTGTGGTTACTGTAAAGTCAGCTGTAGGCTAACAAGATTTGCCTTCTATAGAAGTGCCATATACTGCCTGGAGTCCCGCTTAGGCACCAGGCAGCTGCAGGGGATTATGTTTCTTAAACAAAGCAAAAAGTCTACCTGGAGAGGGGCTCTCTCTTTACTACCCCCAAGACCCCAATAATCACTGAAGTATCATCTATTTAGTGGATGTATTCTATAGGAAAGGACAAAACATAAAAGGCTGTTTTGGTCACAAGGATCATAACCAACTGTTTTAATCTTCTGAGTGATCTTCTTAAAGAGCCTACAGTCTGCATAAACAACTTCTATCCTCATTTTAACTCATTACTTTAATATTAAATCTTTCTAGTGCAGCCTTGAAGCAAAGACCAAAAAGCCCTTTAACTTGGATAAGGAGATAATACACATCTGTTCCTGAAGACACTAGTAAATGTAGCAGCTCTTAAATGTTCAGTCAGCTTGAGATATAGTTGATTATTCCTTCTCTGGCATTTCTAAAAAGAAGTGGAAGTGACATTTTTAAGTCTGCCTAAAACTGGAAATACATGTGAAAACTGCACAGAAGTTGAGATGTGCATAATGCATGAATGCGGGAGAAGCGGTTTACGATCTTTGCACATCTTTTCCCTACATGCCTGCAACTTGGTATCTCTGTTAAATATGTGGCTCAGCTCCTGAGAATGTTGTGGAGATTTAGTGGTTTCACTGTGTGCTTCCAGCTTGCTCTGCTGAGGCTTTCACCCTGGCTCTGTGTACAAATGAAGATAACTTGATATTTCTTGGGTGAATATGCTGTAAGAGAAAACAAACTACATCGGGCAGGCCCCAAGCCAGAGAATTTGGGATTGTGCTCACGGAGGAATGACAAACATCAAGACAGGATGTCTTCCTTCCTCTTCTTTGAACTAAACACGTCAAAAACAGTCAGTCTTTGGGACTGTGCATGAGATGCACGCAGGACAGCATCCTCCAGGACCTTGAAAACAGCAGGTCCTAGTACCAGCCCTACTCATAAGTGGCCTAGTTGGTGTAGGCATATATCAGCTGTTGCTTTTAAAAAACAACAACATATAATTTGCAAAGATTAAAAAATGTGTCAGATTTTTTGCATGCCTCTGTCAAAAGTCCATGCAAATGCAGCTTGTTATGGAAGGGAACATCTGTGTCTAATTGATGAAATTCAGCCTTTGTAATAGATGATGTAAATGAACTGAACAGTTTTGTCAGTCATTCAGTTGAGGATTATAAATTCATCAGAAATCCTTTTTGCCCAACCTCAGATCTGTCTTGCATTTCCTGTCCCTTGCGTATTTTTTCCTTGAAAAAAAAATCTTGAAGCTTTTCAGTCTCCCAAGCCATACTAAATGAATGATTGCCCTGCTGCTGTGACCTTTCAGCCGTATTTCTGGAACGCACACGTTGCACAAATCCCCCATCCCTCGGTGTGGGGACCTAGGGTACCTGTTGGGATTCAGCCAAATACCGCAGCTGCCTGGCAGCCATGTGGCTCACTGCGGAACTAAAGGCATTTGAGCCTGAAGCTGGGGCTCCTCGGGTGTGCACAGAGTCTGCGCTATATTTTTCTCCACATGATGACATATTCAAGTGGAAATGAAGGCAGGAAAGTGTACCTCTCTTGAGAGGTGGGGTGATGGGATTTATAGGAACGCACTTACCCATTCAACACGAGATCCACTGAGCTAATGGCCTTTGGGTGTTAAAGACTTCTGGTAGTAGAGGTGGGGCTGTGAATGCCTCCGACTGCCTCCTTGGTATCTGAAAACAGACAACTAGATCAGTTCGCGTGTTCCTTAAAATAAAATCTCAACCCTCAGTCACTGCTAACTAAGGAAGTTTGGGCCAATGTGTGATCCTCCTACAGCCAGGAGGAGGACCCTTTCAATAGCAACAGTTCTGGTGCACATTCTGGCTCCAAAACTGCGTACTTCTTTTGAATGAAAAGTTAGGCATTATGCACTGTTTCTTGCTACACAAATATCTTATTTAAAAGCGAGCTGAAGAGACTGGCAAGGAACAAAAGGAAGTCTGCACAGATACTCCAGGACAGAGGGAAGTCACAGAAAAGCCCTCTGTCTTCCTAGCGTAGGAGTAACCCTCTCTAAGGCAAGAAAGGGCATAACCACTGGAAACCAGCTAGTTTTCAGTAAAATCCAGAAAGTGACATCAAATGTGTCTGCAATTCTGATGTGAATTAGCAGGTGAATCTAACAATTAGGATTTGTATCCTCTGAACTGGCATAAAATGTTGCTGTTTTCACCTGGATTTCTACCTTGAATTAACTAATTTAGATTAGATCAAAAAAGTTACCTCCTGGAGAAAAGATCTGTACAATTCTATTTATCTATTTTGGCATTGCATGCTGTGGGGCGCTAAAGCATTAAACAGAGAATAATACGATCTGCACACATGGAGATGGTTTCTTTTTCACTTGAGACTTCAAGCTGTGTGCAGGTGCCTTAAATGGGAAGGCCATAGTTTATTCCACTATAATTAGTACAACCTCTGATTTAAGTGATGCTTTTAAAGGTCAAAGATTGAATTTCAGTCTGGAATACAGAAAATTTCTACTCACCCTGCTGTTTTGGTCCTTTTCTTTTGCAACCCTGCCATCCACCCTGAAATTACTCAGAATATGAAAAACACCTGTTGGCAAACAAAGTTCATGCCTTGCAGAACAGTCCGCCTTTTTGTTTTTATTTAAGGGCTTTTAACATTTGGCGTTGCATTTTTTTCTTTCCATTTCAATACGAGCCAAGGGGAGGGACCAGGAGAAAAAAATCTGGAGTATTTTGATCTTTGTGGCTTTATATGGACTTCACAAGCTTTGTTTGTTCTACTGCCAAGCTTTCTTTGTGTTTAAATAGATAACAGACCAAGACGACTAATCATTTCAATAATAATAATAAAAAAAGCTAAAACAAAACCCCAAAGCATTCCCTTGCTTTTCCAGTTAATGCTAGTAAACACGTGCTCCTAGACACGGCTTGTGACCAAAGTACTTCTGATTTATTTTTTCATCTTTTCAAAAACAATTGCCCAAGGCACAAACAGTGTTCTGTGCTCTCCAAATTTATAAACGAATCTCGAAAAAAGGCTCTGAGAGCGTCTTTGGGAGAAGGTTGTTGTAAATATGATGTGTGAAAACAGCCTCATGTACCTTTAGAGAACAAGCAAAATTATAGGTAGTGCAACCATTTACAGATTGCTTCCTTCTTGGAAGAAGAAATCACTTTCACACGGGACTGTCACTGTTATGCAAAATGCACATGGATTGCTAGTTTGCTAGTGAGAGTGAGTATCTGCTGTCACTATTTTGAGAGGTTTGCATTTGAAGAGAAAATTTACCCAATCAAAACCACCTAGATTTTACTGCTTACTGAAGTAAATAAGACTGAATGTCTTTGAAACAGAAGATAAGTTGTTTGTATGAATCATGGGCAATCATCTCTGCAAGGGCCTTTTTACATGTGAAAAAAATGGTTTTGTGATGAAAATAACACAGAGTTCAAGATGCTGCAGTGACACAGTTTTTCTTCATCTTAAGATTTTTATCATGTTACAAGCTGTTTAGGATGACACATTTGTGCAGTGAGAAGTTGTATGTCAACAAATAATGTAGGCAGGAGTCCATAACCTGGGAACGCCTCTTACCCAAAAGCTGAAGGGGATGTTATCATGATCAGTAAATGAGAATTTTACGGATTACTCATCTGGATTATATTTCTGCAGAGGCTGCACATTCAATATACGCTCTCATGGTCTCCAAGAAAGGCTGTCCATGTTAGAGGTTAATGCTCTAAGCGTGAAAGTAGAAGGTAGCCTCAAGAAATGGGAATTTGTTGTGCCTGTAAAAGGCTGTCATACCAGTCACTAAAGGGAAAGGGTAGGACCTTCGGTTGGCTTAGCAGGCTGCAACCTGTATATTGTCTCTGGCAAGAAATAAATATATTTGTTTTATTTCCCAGGTGTATTATTCTTGTGGTGCAGTTGTGGAATCAATGGAAAGAGGCCTGATTTTATCACCAGGTTTTCCAAACAATTACTACCCAGGGACACACTGCGTTTGGCAATTTTTCATTCCCATGAGAACACATCTTATTTTGGAAATTTTTGACTTTGACATTTTTGAGAGCTCTAACGAAACTCCAACCCCCTGGGATGGCTTTCCAGCCCCTGCTGTAACAGGGAATAAGGACACGCCTCCTCCTGAGGAAAACCTGGACTTCTCTTTCCACACTACAAAATCCTCTCTCCAGACTTGGATGTCGAAGGTGGCTCAGAATCTGAGCAGCACAGAAGATCGTTCAAAAGAGCTTGCTAGTCACCTGGATGAACTTCCAGGAGCTGCCTCAAAGAAAGATGAAGCCAAACCAACATCCAAAGAAAACCACTCTAAACAGATGAAGGAACCCAATGTGATTACCAAGACTCCACCAGAAGAACCACCATTCCCTGAGGTGGTTGGTGCCAAAACACAGGGACAAAATGTCAGTGGCCAAGAAACAGAAGATTTGAAAGGCAACATTCTGTTTGCCCACCTAGCTGCTAGCGAGAGAGATGGAAGTTTAGAAGACAGCTGGACTCTTCCCACAACAGTGCTGCCGGTGGAAATCTCCAGCCAACAGCCGGCAGTGGATGTCTGTCCCCACGATGTACTGTACGTTTCAGATCTCATCACATTTTCCTCTCGTTTCTGTGGACCAAATTCACCTTTAAACAAGACCATGGTCTTCGGTTCATCTCTGGAAATGGTTGAAGTTATCATGGAACTAATCACCACCACTGACCGGGGCAGAGGCTTTGCAATGCTCTTTGAATACAAGAACATCACTGAACCCAACACCGTAGATGCTGTGAGGCAGGAGAGGATGGAAAACATGATGATGCTGGCAATTTTAACAGGGACTTTCTTCTTTGCACTTGCAATGCTCTCTGCCCTCTGCATAGCTTGCAGGTAAGATGATGAATGTCTGAGCCTTTGAAGCATGTGATATTATCTATACAGAACAGGAAAGATCAGAAAACAAATACACATTTCCTTTGCTTTGCTAATATGTGCAGTCCTTTAAGTGGATATAGAGGAAACCAAGTCAGTTACTCTTCTTGCCCTGTGCTCCACAGTTTTCTTTCCCAGTGGTGCCTCAGATTTACTTAATTTTTTTTTTCCCCACCCTGCAGAAACACTTGAAGGCTGAGGACTTTCTTGGTCATTATTTGGTTTCAAAACTTGTTTCTCAGTTCTGGGACAATAATTGGCCAATGGACAAATGCAGAACAGAGAGCAGTCTTCCCCAGTTCTCCCAAGCAGGCTGAGCTGACAGTCACTGTGTCTTTGCACTTTGAATCTAACCATCACTAACGCTCTACAGAACAGTAACTAAAATACTACCACTTGGAGTTAAGATGTGGTTCCCTACATTAAATAGTATTCTCCACTCTGAAGCAAATTTTATCCAAGAGACCATGCAGACATTTTAATTCTAATGCACCTTATGAGGTGAGCAGGTATCTGCACAACCTGGTCACTGCCATGGACAAGCTGAGAGCCATGCTGTGGTGCTCAAATGACATCTGAAATGACTCAGCCCAGTGAGCTGCTGGTCAGCCCCGGTGGCTGATTTCCAGGTCCTGATGCTAACTAGTTAAACAGCTAAAACCAGCCAGTGACAAAAGCATTCCTCTACAGACAACCACTTTAATTTGTTTCTCCTGATATATCTGTTAGGAGAAGTCTTCTCCACCCCACAGCATATGTTTGTATTTTTCTTACTAAATCTATTTAAAACTTTTTTTTTTTTTTTTTTTTTTCCTCTTTCCAAGAAATGCAAAACAAAGCACCAGCTCCCTATACTTTTGTTAAAACAAACAGTATTTTTCAAATATTTTGGCTGCAATGGCAGCATCAGGTGAACTGAAAAAATTACCATCCCTTGCAGGGCTCTGCTGGGGTGACTGGATATTAGTGATAGTATTTTTTCCCAGTGGCAGCATTCACCTGGTCTGTTCCCTCTTCCTGCATCCTCTGGCTCATTTCTTGTGCACCCTCCAACCCAAAAAGTCTCAGGATGGCGCGGCAACAACTACCAGCGGAGGCCGGGTTGATAAGGGAACGTGGTTTTCCTTGTGATTTTGGAGGCTGTGTTTCTAGCTGTGCTGAATAAATACAGTATACAGGTGGTCACTGTACTGGGAATAAGAGAACGTGGCCAAGGTGGTGAAGCTTAAATATAGTCTTAATGATCTTAACAACCTTACAATATAATAAAACCTTGCTATATATAGGATTTCCGGCTTTCTGAATCTGGGCTTTTCATAGTTGTAAGAGTTAAACTTGCATGTGTTACATCTGACTAACCTTCTTCCTTTTTAAAGAGCTTGCAGAACACTAATTTTGACCAATTTTTTTTTTGCTAGTTCTAGAGGAAAACGTCTGCTGGAAAATGTCTTCCAGATACTTAAGTACTTTATTTTTATATCCTTGCCAAACTTCAAAAGCAACAGAAACACGCTGCCTTTGCTATGGCAGCAGTCTGGGCTGATGCACATGTTGAGTAAGCTGGTCTTGCTCCATTATCCTTATTTAATTTCACTGCAGCTATCCACGAAGCTGCATATTATTCAAACCAACGTACACCAGCAATCTGAGATTCCACTGGCTGAAATGTACTCTGTGCAGACCCTTCGGAAAGCCAGGCCATGCTGCTCACCTGCACAATTTGGTTTTTGCTTCTCAGATATTTACAAATCAGAGTAATGTTCTGCTGTTGTTGACCAACATAGAAAACTGAATGTCTTTGTTTCCCCATAAAAATGTTACATGTTCTGGACACTGAGGACATCCTGCCAGGGGCACAGGATCAGAATTAGGCTCATTTCCTGTAACATCTGCAGGTCTGCCTTTTCATTGCTCTATGATTTTTTTTTTTTTTTAAAAAAAAGGAAAACGTGTCAGATATTGACTATACAGAGAAAACTATCCCCAGTCCTTCAGCCTCATGAAAGGCCCACTGCTGCCTATATGCCCTGCGCACTATTCTAGGGAGGCCTTGATTACGGTATGCTTTTATTTCTTGTCAGACTTAGAGTATGTGAGATCTGATGCGTGTGGAACCGATGCCATGACCTGTGCTGAGTAACCTCATTTAGGCTGCACTGGAAGATTCTTTTTGCCCTCTTTCCTGCTCTAACTACTTTGAGGATATTGGTCTCTGGCCCCAGCACTGATGGTGCTGGTTGGAGCTTGCCTGCACTTCCCAGCTACGTTTTTTTTAAATGTAGCTTAGAATGAGGCTACAGAGGCGATTAAACACATCTAAACTTCTCTTAGTTTGAGCCCACTAAGCTCTATTTTATGCTTCTTGCCCTAAATACAGGCTTGAAATCAGGTGTTGTGTGTTTTAGCCACAGCTGGCCCTAATTGCCAAAAATGTCAGGACTGCAACGGGTGGGCTGAGAAGCGAAGATGCTTTGGTAACATAGCACACTTGGAAATGGGACCAGCTCCCTGAGGCATGACAATACTCACCCTGGCTGGAATGTGCCACTGCAAAGTAGACCCCACCAGAAGATGCTAAGAGTAACCTTCAAGCTCTTGACCTTGTAAACTTGCCTTTCCACTTTTTCCTCTTCTTGCTCTGCTTGCCCCTCTGGTACCGCATTGACTTGTAGCTGTGCTTTTTACCATTTCTATCTGCTGCTCTTGCTCAGCTAAAAGTAGCAGGGGGCTAGCTTTGCCAGGATTAGAGATGGCCCAGGCCAAGCTTGGCACCTACTGCCACTCCGATGCACCAAGTCGTCAGCAGTGTCTGCTAGGGCTCATTGCATTCAGCCAGGGCAAAACTCTCTGGGGAAACTCCAAGTCTCCGCCACACTGCCGCTTTTGTTTGCTGTTTGGGGAGGAAATGAAAGCTTCAGTTGTTAGTTGGCCAATAATTCTAATTACTTTTGGCCATGAGGCCTGGCTCGGGCAATGGGGTATTTTTTATTTTCTTTCCCAAGCCCCAAGAACAAGAGACATGTCCACCTTATTTAATTTTAATCCTGTCCAATGCAGCCAGACTTTTGCTCGATGGTTGCAACCCATGGATTGCAACAGCATTTTACATCTGCATAGCCTGCCAGTGACCTGTTTCCAATTACAGCCCCTCTACGTGTACAGCTCTTTCATCAAGTCATCGTGTTCTGCCATTTCACTCCATACAATCCACCCTGCTAGGCACAGCCTGATCTTCTCCTTCCTCATATGACAGCCTCCTAGAGGATTCTAGTCACTTCTGGGCCAAAATCAGAGCTTTTCTCTGCTGGGCACAGCCCAGAAGCCCCTACCAGCCTGTTTGTAGCTGTGTCCTCCACTTCTGTCCCTCTACCCGAGGCTAGTTTAGGTAGAAACAAGATGGCTAGACAGCTGCCTCTGGGGGAGCACAGGGCAATTTCCACAAAGCTCTCAACAGACCTGGATTTTTGGTTTACTTGGGAAGGTTTAAGCAAGTTTATTTTTGTTTGTTTAAATAGCACCTTCTTTTAAATGATGGAAACCAGTGTGTTTGCACACTGGGTGTTTTAAATGCATGAGCTATGCACTGATTTAAATCACTGGTCTCCTTGGTGGCCAGGCACTGCAGCATGCCATGGGACATGCAGTCCAGCTGGAGAGAGAGCTAAAGACAGACCAAGCTCTGAACAGAAGGAAACAAATCTCAGGTTTCCACCAGAACTTTTTGTTGGCCAGATTGAGAAAACCTTAGCTTTTATGTGTGTTAGTTTTTGACAATAAATCAAACTGTTCAGTGGAATCAATACCCAAAGCATGATGAACGAAGAAAAAGTTGAAAAGAGGACATTTCAACCAGTTACACTCTTCTATTCTGATGTAAACCTTGAGAGGTACAGGACTCTTCCCTCCCCTATTCCTCCTTCCACTGTACTTGAACAGAAAACTCATATTTGCACCTTAGTGCCCCTGTGGTGCATTCTGCCAAACTGCAGTGTGTCTTTCAAGGTAGTTATGGTGCCTGCTAAATATTGTAGAGCATAACATCTGGAAAGAATGGAAAGGAAAAGAGCCAGATCAGTGGAAGATGTTCCAATTTCTTGATGTAGAACTTGCTCTATCCTAGTTTATCAGCTGTCAGCTGCTGAGACTTTCATAATGAATATTTCATCTTTTTAGCTTTGTCCCAGAGAATATGAATAACTTCTAAAGTCCTGTATACAGGACTCAGAGGAAAACATCTTTAACTGTGTTTCTAAGAACTTAAGCATTTTGTTTAAGTCATGTTAACATTTCAAATAAACTCAGAAATGCGACCATCCAGATAACTGTAAGTCTGAGTTGCCAAGGCCTGGCATTCAGTGTGGGAGAAACAGGTTTTCTTTTCAGAGAAGGAAAAAAAAACAAAAAAACAAACAAACAAAAAAACAAAAAAAAAAAAACAAAAAAACATTGCCTTTATGCTCTTCAGTCCCTGGGTGGGAACATTTCAATAAATTTGTTTGTAACATACCAGTTGTTTGAAACAAGCGTATTTCAATTCTGAGATTTGAGGAAGTTTTCATTATGGGCTTTGGCAGGAAAATGTCAGGGTATGGGAAGGGAAGAAAATATGAATGTGATGTGGAGAAAGCAGGAAGCTGCACATAGCTCTGCCACTGTCTACCTGAGTGCCTTGTTCACCATGCTAATTCATCATTTCGGGGCAAGTTTTACTAGGTCCATCCTGCATAAATGCTTCTGATGTGTGTCTGTGGGGGAATATTTACATATGCATTTTCTCCTTGGGAGTATTTCCTATTTGGGTTAATCTTGATCCTCCAATGAGGAAAGACCACTTCTCCTTGGAAATTTCTCTGCTCCCTCTCCACAAACCAGTGAGTTAAGGAAGAGCTTTCCCTGCTTGAGCCCAGCATACCCTGGCAGCAGCCAAAGTGATCTTGCCTCCTGCAGTAACAGCTATCCATCCAGATCCTGACCAAATTAAAATCTGAAGTGCAAACCTGCTCTGCTCTTTCTCTAGTCTCCTCCATATTAATTAGGAATAGTCCTGGGGATACGTTATGTTTGTTTTTCCTCTCTCAATTCAGTTGCCAGTTAATAAGCATTTTTCAAGTCTTCCATTGATACAATGAAGGAATGAAACCCACCATGCCTGAGGTGGAGCAGATGCTGGCTTCTGGTCAGACTCGTCAAGTGGCTTCTGAGCCCACGTCCTAGAGGGAAGCAGTAATGAAAAGGTGCCTGAAAACTTGCAATCTTGGCTTCAACACATCATTTGAAAGACACCACCGCAAACCTTGTATGAAAGAGGTTGACTGCCTTAAACCAACCCCTCCAGCAAAAGCAAAAATGTCAGCCAACAGCATAAATATGAGGGAAAAGTAGTAACACAGGTCACATATCACACCAACACTCCTATGTGTTTCTGCACTGTCCCATGAGTGACACTAAAATAAAATACACTTGCTTCAGCCATGATCGTGTTCAGCCATTCTTCATAACATGTTCACCTCTTCTCCATCCAAAACGTAAATAACACTAGTTGTTTCATGATGTCATATTTACTAAAACTTAAAAAAAGGAAAGATTAAGAATATGATTTTACTTCCCTTCAGCCCAACAGGCACATTTAGCTGGTGCTCATCTGCTGTAGCCATTTCCATTAATTAAATGGTCATGCAAATGAGCAGCATCTGATGTTCTCTTCTTGCTAAATATAATCCAGCATGCAATATTGACTGTTGACTGCAGGCATGAAACCTTCTGTACAACAGGTTAAGAATGCTGTCACTGCTCAGACCAAAGGAAGGATTTCAGTCCTGCTATTTAGCTACTGACGTGAAAAAGCAGCCCGTGGAGGGAAGGCTGGTAGGACTTTGAAGAGGTCTGGACTCTGTTCCTGCTTCTGTGGTGCTCATGAGAGGAAGACAGGTCCTCCTCTTTCTTCTTCAGCTGACTTCCCACTACATGAGCCGAGACCTTCCCTTCTCTGGGTCTAACTCACTCGTGGGCTTGTTGTTGTTGTTGCTGTCTCTCCTTTTCAGGCAGAGAACGTGCCCCAAAAGGAGCTCATCCAACGCATGCAGTGACCAGGAGGTTAGTGCTAATGGCTTCAGCAATTTCTGTTTCTCTCTTTCATATTGGCTGTTGCACTGTTTATCTGACGATGTTTACTGGGGCATGTTCTGAGTTGTAGAATGGGATCCAGAACTCCGCCGTTGATATCAATGAGCTCCAGCTCGTGGTGCCAAGTCGGGAGAATGAAAACAACAACCACTCTGTCAGCCGGCAGCAGGCGGGTAAGCGCGGCGCACCACCGGGCGCGGGTCAGGGCACCCCGCAGCCCCTGGCCTGCTAATCAGACCCTTTCTTCCTCGCGGCCTCCTCCCCGTCTCGCCCATGCACAGCTGGGGGGCCACTTGACAGCAGAAAGACTTTGTTGTGGGAACAGCCCTTGCTGCTCTCCCTGCTCTCTGGTAGAGCAATTGCCTTGGCAAAGAGCAGACGCGGGCACAGCTTCAGGCCACTGCCAGCAGAAGCAGTCACAGCACACAGCACTGCAGAGACACCGGGTTAGGAAAGCCAGTGTGTCTGCTTCAGGCTGCTACAAATCATCCATAAACCGTGGATGGCTCATCTGCCATGTGTCTAACCTTGTCTGGGAAAGGACGAGTTTTACAGTGCTTACATTGTCTTTGGACTACTTTGTCTGCTAGGGCCTTATGGATGAGGCTGCTTTAGATGTGTGTTTCCAAAACAAGGGTAGGAGTCCCCCAGCCAAGGTGATGTCACCTGTTGCAGTTCTGAGTCACAACCAATGAATTCTATTCGTGCCTTGTTTGGGGGAGGGCCAACAAGGAGCCTCTTCGCAGTGCATTGCTACACACCACCAATTTCCCGCTAAACCATTGGCTTTTACGCACAGTTCTCACAGGAATATCTTCCTCAAAAGCTAATTCTGTGTTGCCAAAAGTTATTGAGGAGGTTGCAGCCAGAAGCCACAAACAGAGCATTCTTGGCCTGGACCAGAGGCGTAGGCCCTGGGGATGCAAGCATCCACATACTCCTGTGGCATTTCCTGGAACGTACATCTGCCTGCGGGAGCAGCATCACCAGGGATCAAGCAGAAAGCATTTGCACTTCAGGCAAAAAGCAGAGCTCACTCTTAATAGGAGCAAGTAAAGACAAATAAAAGTGAGTTAAGCAAGTCTACAAATTTCTCGTCTGAAGAAACCTTGTGCATTTAGTGTGTGGGGGGGGTTCAATTCTGATCTGTCTTTATTAGACAGCAGACCCAAGGGTATTCCTTCCCTCCCCTCACCCCCTCTTGTTTTTAAAAGCTTGCACTTTCAGTAGAGCAAACTGTTGGTTTGAGTTTACTTCTGTCTGGCGTGACAGCTACAAGTGGCTCTAGTTTCTCTGGGGAGAGAGAGAAGAGGAGTTGTCAAGGATGAGTTGGGAACATATGTTATGGGCTGTCCTAAGCAGTTCTTGTGGATTTTCTTTCCTCAGCCACTTCCTGTGGAGGCAGCACAGAACGGTCTCCTCAGGATACTGACCCAGATGTGCCCTCTTCCACTTCTGCAGTGACCACCGAGACAGGGAGTGATGAAGTGTTCATTATTTCTGCTGGACCCGGAGCCAGTGGGCTGAGCTTTACCACCTACAGAGTACAGGTAGGGATGCTCTTGGGCATCTCTAGAAGCCTAGCAAGCCACATGATGTCCCTCTTGGGCAGCACTTGTCACATCTCTCCACTTACGCTTGCTGCGTAGTTTGCAGGAGTAGTGACTGAGCCAGACACTCCTCCTAACTATCAAGCTGAGCTGCTGTGAAGTCACGTGGGCTGTGATCCCTGAGACAGCATCTTCCCAGCTTTCATAAAAATCAAGTCCAGAAGCCTACCTTAGATCTAATAGGTGCTAATGCAGAGGTTTGACAGCAAGCTACAGGACCAGCCCTCAAAATATCTGTTAAATGGCAAAGATGGCGTTCCATTAAAAATAACATGCAAATTAGGAACATCACTTGTAAAAACTGAAGGACCTAGGAGCCAAACACATTCCTGCACACCACTCTCAAGTGGCTGGGGAAGTTATTCAGCTTCTCGGTTTGTCAGAAAGCTATGTCACTGTCTCACCAGCTCATATGAAAAATCAACAACATATGCTCCAAAATCCAAGTAATCAAAGGGAAAGCACTGGGGCCCTTTCGAATATACACACACAGGCCTAGATCATTTCAGTAACTTTTCATATTTTAGCTCCTTCCTCTTCACTCCTGATCACTTACTTATTTAGAAATAGATGATAGCAGCCAGAGCTGAGATGTTTGAGCTCTCTCTTCATCACAGATCAGTGACTAACAGAACAAGTTCTTTCCAAGTCTATGTTAAAACCTTTCCCAAGTCAACACTCTCCTCTCTAAAGTCTTCTCTTTTTCCCCCGCAGGAGGAGGACAGTCCACATAGCATTTCTGTCACAGTTTATAAAACAACAGCATTCTGTATCTGTGCACTCAATTAGTAAGTCAGCCAGGGAGCCATGCTGGTCAGAGTTTTCCTTCACTAGTGCAAGACACCTGCTAAGCTTCCCATTTAGCCATACTGATTAACAGGAAAGAGGGGAAAAAATAGGGAAAACAGCTCTGGTGCCTTCCTTTACCCAAGCACATTGCTTTCTGAGGAGCAGGACACCAGAACTATTAGCACTCAGATCAGGCACCCTTGAACCCCTGTGTTCCTTGGTCCTTCTTTCCAGTGGAGAGAGCTTCACCTGGTGGCAGCCGCTTACAAATGCAATGTCTAGACAAAGAAGAAAACCGATTTTCCTTCCTCTTTCCCCTATACTAACCAGAATGAAGAAACACACTTAGAGCAAAACCTTTTTACTATACCACGCTTTCCACAAGCAAAATTAGCAGATTTATGTATATATGCATACATACACACAATACAGTGTTGAAGCAATTCTAAATGCACATAACCAAAGAATTAAAGTGTTTCACCATATCCTTAACTCAGAAATCTTCTCCTTCTCAGTTGTTCTTTTTGCAGGCAGGTGAGCCAGTGCTGTCAGCCAAACCTCTGAAAGACCAGAAAACCTACGTAGGAAGAGTGAAAGGCGAACTTTAGGTGCACTGGATTGTTCAGCACAGCTGAAGACTATCCTCTCTGAGCAGGATTAAAATTGAGCCCAGCAGGTCATTAGCACACCTGCACTCAGGTGTTCTCTTCAGACTACCTAGGTTAACTCAGGGTTACTAAACATTCGACATAAAAATGAGTTATGTTCACAATTCAGTTTCTAGATGTTTTTAGGGTGTAAGATGCATCTGGCCATCCAGCTCCTGATTTTTGCCTCTGAGCCCTGCAAGAGCGTAGGCACACAGCATAGCATTTGTAGGCCAGCGCTGGGCAGGCAGGGTGAGTTACCTGCTGGAGCCTGGCTACTTTGTTGGCGGGAGCTAAGTAGTAACGCTTCCGTGGAAAGAACCGTGAAATCCTCAGCCTGTACAGCTCAGTAAATAATGCCTTCAGATTCACCTCGCTGAAAATGCTCTTTTAAACAAAGTAGACTACAAAGAGCTTTCATTATAAACAAAACATTTTTTAATAGGTGAATGATGTCCACTTGGCCCTGTGACCTCAGAGTGAACCTCAGCTCTGCGGGGCCCGCACCAGTCATAAGTTGGCTTTTGCTTTTTAGCTTTTAAAATCCATTTGACCAGGATGGTCATGGCTTTCAAAGTCCTGTTTTGTAGAATCACAGAATACCCCCAGTTGGAAGGGACCCTCAAGGACCACAGAGTCCAACCCCTGGCCCCACGCAGCCCCACTCAGCCGTGTCCAAACGCTGCCTGAGCTCCGGCGGCTCGGGGCCATGCCCACTGCCCTGGGGAGCCCGTTCCATGCCCAGCACTCTCGGGTGCAGAACCTTGCCCTAACACCCACCTGACCCTCTCCTGGGGCAGCTCCGTGCCGTTCCCTCGGGCCCTGTCGCTGTCCCCAGAGAGCAGAGCTCAGCGCCTGCCCCTCCGCTGCCCTGGGAGGGAGCTGTGGGCCGCCATGAGGCCTCCGCTCAGCTCCGCTCAGCTCCGCTCAGCCTCCTCCGCGCCAGGCTGACCAGATCGAGTGCCCTCAGCCGCTCCTCACACATCTGGCGCTCTGGACCTTTCACGACCTCCGTAGCTCTCCTTTGCACGCTATCCATTAGTTTTATGTCCTGTTTGTTTTAAGTCATCACTCAGCTGTTGGCTAGCTTATAACTATGACCTGACTTTCATTCAGATAAGTTTCAGATGAAAAGTTTGAGTAAAGACTAAGACAATACTATCGTGGAGGTTTAAGAAACACTTTTTGCTAAAGTATTTTCAAAAATCTAGAATATACATTATTCATCTCAGTAGCTGCTCACCACGCATCTGCCTCAAAACCATCGTAATAATAAACCCTAAGACAGCCTGAAGAGGATTCTGAGCAGAAGACAGCTGGATTCTAAATTTATAAATAAAGATTGTTACTTTAATCAAATCTGAGACTAAGAACTTAATATTGAAACAAATTTATCCAGAGCCTGAATACAACCTCTGCCAGCTTCCTACAGAGAAGCTGTAGTAGCTCATTTCTTGCCTCCCTGCTCATCCTTTTCCGATATGACTTTGTAGCTAAGTAGCTCCTTTGATTTGCAGAAACTTGGGAGATTCTGTTTATCAGAAATAAAAAATGACAAGTCTCTCAGGACTTTTAAATCCAGGACACTGTGGGATTTATTTCAGACCCACTTTAAGGACTGTGTAAACTCCTGGAATGTGGATTTTGCATTCTTCTCATAGCAGCCATATTCGTACAGCTGAAAATTAAAAATACATACAGAGTTGTGGAACAGGAGGCTTGTACAAACAACAGGTGAAGTGTTAGTAAGCATGGAAGGAGATTCGTAGGACAGTGAGGCATTCTTTAACTTTTCTGGTTCTAAAACCATGTACCTATTAAAAAGAAAAACTGATTTTAAACTCATTATAAGAATATATAAACTAAGTATGGAAGGGATCCTTAGAAGCTGGCCATAGTTCATTCCTATGTCAGAGCAATTCTGCTCATGCACAGAGCTGCTGAGAATCGTTTCATGTGCTCAGCTCCTGATGATGCCAATTTTATACCTGTCTAGACATCTTGTTCTTCTGCTAAAGCACATTTTCCACCTGAAAAAACATTTCTTATGTGATGTGAAAATCCCTTTGGCTTCACCCTGGGTCTTGTGTCTCTAGTTCCTCTTTCACCACAGACACTGAGAAAAGATTACTGCATTTATTTTTTTTTTAATTTCTATTTTTAAATTCCCTTAATCCTTCCCTAACTTGGACTAAAGAGCACGGAAGAGTCTCTTGTTTCTCACTTCTGGATTTCTTTCAGTGGGCCGTACCCCCCTTGGCACTTTGTTTCCCTACGGACACATCTGGAGCCTTCCAAGAGCTGAGCAGAGTGGAAGAATTATGTTTTGCACAGTGACATTTAGTACTGTAATCTGTCAGATATATCCAATATAATGCTCTAGGTATCTGATATATGCAGTTAGTGGTAGGATTCTGTTTCTTATATGACTGAAATTTCCCAGTTCAATGTAAAACCTGAAACTGAGGAAGCAAGGTAAAACTGCTGACCAGGGAAGAAGGTGAATGCTAGGCGATATGCTGGAAGAGAACTGAGCAGAGGTTGCATTCCTGTGTCTTGTCCTGGGAAAAGAACCATTGAAGAAATCAGTCACTTGCACCAGAGGCCATTTTTAAAAGTGTTTTTAAAACCTGTTGACAGAACACGTTGTAAACAATCTTTATTTGCTATTTTCAGGACAAAAACCTAAAAAGAAGCGTCACAAGCCCAGGCTCTGTATCTGACTGGATGACTTCTAATCACATGGCTGCAGGAGCAGACACGGTTGAGAAGGGGATCGTCCAGATGGAAAATCATTACCCCAGGCAACGCACGTGGAGTGCCCGCACTTTCCATGACTTCCTGGCTCCAATACCACAGCTACAGAAAAAATGGTGTAGCTGGACCACCAATAGTCCCTTCACAAAGCTGGTTGACAACAGCGTAAGTCTTGCTAGAAGAACATGGGGTGGTCAGCTTCAGTGCCCCAGCCGCCTGCTGATGGCCACGTTTTCCCCTTGGCCTCCAGCTTTGTCTCTCCATCCTGCAAATGCGATGCACATCTCTGCCCATCTTGCCTGGTCTACTGGAAACTCTTTTCCCCAACTATATTAAAATTTATTCAGGCTTTCCTGAAGTGCTAAGAAGCTGCATTCATTGAGATTTCTGATATGTTCCTTTTTTCCCTGGTTATACCTTTAACTTATTTTGACATTTTATTATTGCACACCAAGGAATCTGTAGGTGTGGGAGAGATATCTAGGTCTCACTGACTGTTGTCATTAAACCAACAGATCTTGTTACAAAGCTAATAGAGGATGTTCCTTGTTTTCTAGGGTAACAACAGGTTATAACAAAAGAAAATATCTTACCTGTACGATAACAAGGAATTTTAACTTTTAGTTCCCTTGGGATCAGCGTTTCTTAAGACAGTTGCTTTCCAAAGCACCACTACTAATTCATTATTTTTTTGTGCAGGGTTTTCCTACAGCTGCAAGAACCCAAGGTGTTCCGACCAGAAAGGTGATTTCAGCCACTGAGATAGAGGGAGCTTCAGAGACCATTTATTCTGATTCATCTGCCAGCAATGCTTCATATCCCCTCACTCTGTCGGCACAAAGGCAGCGGAAGCTAAGCTCCTGCAACTTGAAGAAAGCCAGGTTTGGGAATCCGTACTTTGGATTTTTAGCCGGTTCCCCTGACAGCAAAAGGGTGAGGTCCTTGGATCCCTCAAGACATCTAGGGGCAGTATCTCCAGGTAACAGCCAAAGCCCCAAGAATACTCTAGAGAGCTCCAACCCCCTGAAAATCAACTTGGCCAATGGTTCAAAAACAAAGGAGCTTGTGGGAGAAACAGATAAAAACAAACCAGTTTTTGTTATTTCTGAAGAAGGGGATGATCAGCAGCCTCTGGTCCTAGCCGAACATCTTAGTCAATGTGGAGATCATCTGTCTGAACAAAATGCTACGTACGCACTAGCAGTGCCAGATCAACAGCCAGCGGTTCTGACTGTGGAGGGCAACAGTTCTGCCAGTTTTACAGCAAATCTTCCATTTTGGGCAAAGTCCCCCAGTTTACACAAAGGTCAGGTGAAAGTCCCTAACTCTTCCAGGGACCAGCAGAGCTTGTCAGCTGTAGATGCTAACAGTAGTGAGACCTCGCAGAACTTTGATACCCCAGCTGCTCCTACGCTATGTCAAGCTTCAGTCCAGTGATACTCTCAGAGAGACTGAACCACCAGTTCACAAAAAGAGAGGCAATAGGCACATGATCGAAATGGAAGCAGTGCCAAGCAATTGAGCATGGCAGCCATACATGGACAGGACTTTGTTAAAGTGGTTTTTGCTTCCCACCCATTGGGGTTATGGTTATACGTACCACAGAACAGCACAAATACCATCTTCCCTTTTGCTCATTAACCTCAAACATATCCTTCAGCATGGAATTTTGGTATGTTTTATTCAAGAAAGTATCCTCTGTAAAGGTATTTCACACTGCAGGAAATCTTTTCTTGAATGAGATACAAGAGCCATCTGAGATGGTTACCTCGTGGTTTATATCTGAAATGTAAATCAGTCTTCTGTCGCTGCCGTACCACTTGAGTGTTTCTGTTAGAAGCTATGAGTTCAATTCTGCTCGAAGGTATGCCTGTACAATCCAAGCCTTGCCAAGCCAGGGGTAAGAATTCAATAATGCATGTTTGCATACTGTTTTTTTTTTAAACAATTCTAAACATTTCATAACTTTGCACTCCAGTACAAAGTTTACCAAGCATTAGCTTCTCTAATATTAAAGATCATGATTATCTCATATAAGTGCAGATGAGCTGAGCAACCCTATACCAGATGCTAATTCTATGAAAGTCTGACCTAGCTTTATTTTTGTTAGGGCTACATAGGGTTAAAACACCTCAGTCCACTACGTTTTTAAGTGACTCCTTGTAGCAACAGGAGCATGTGTACAAAAATACTGAAATGCTCTCTAGGAATAAATAGTCTTCAGCATCCGACACTTGGATGTTTGCAGCTGCTCTGACCCTATATCCACCAGCTATTTATTACTGGTAACGCACATTGACTGGAGAACTATTTCCCTTCCTTTAGCAGGTGAGACGTAAAAGGCAAAATTAAGCATGGCAAACTTTGAATGTTCACTTCCTTTAGAAAATAAGTAGCTGTGCCACTGATTACAAATTCAGGGCATTCAGTGGAGCACTGAACCAAAGCGAAGCCTGCTTGTCCTATTGCCTTTAATAACCCCACCACTATTTCATCTGCCTCCTGGTAATGTTTTCCTGTCTTTGCAAGAGGCTCCTGCATATTCAACCCACAAATTAGAATTATTTTGCTTTTTTAAACTGAAGAAATTCCCTCTGAAGCTGTATTTTGCAGCTGACATAGGATATTATTTTAAAGCAAATTATATCATAAAACAGGTGCCAGGAAGAAATCTCCCATACAAGTCTTCTATATTAGCTACACTGTGTGACAAGTGAGTTATCTTAATCCTGCTATGTGAAGGCATTTAAGCCTGATTCCTGGAATATTTAACTGAATTATTTATGATTTCACCTGCTATTACAGCTTCCATCTGCCACCTATTAATGTCTGAGATATGCAACACAAGATGGGTTTTGCCTAATATTTTGTGTACGTGTCTACAGACACATACGCCTTGTGTTTAGTAACAGTGGAAGCAAAAACATGCACGCCTTTTAGCAGTCGACTCAAAACTGAACAGCAGACAAATCTCAGCATTTATTACTTGACTGTGTCAAGTAGTTCTGAAGCATAAAAGTCTGGCTCCAAGATTTTGTTTTTAAATTAATGTTACATAATTCAAAGGGATGAATTAATATGTGACAATATTTTAGAAGTCTGCAGTACTCTAATAACTTCCAGCAAGTCACATTCATGCACGTCATAAACCAGAGTCAATGCTATGTTACTTCCTGCATTTCTAGAGATGTATTACTAAATCCAAGATGTACTACTAATTCCAAGATCTACTTTGGAAAAGCACCTGTGTTCAGTTGTTGACAACACCTACATGTGACAGGCTGGGAGAAGTGGCTTTTTCAATAAAGTGTGTGTAACTATTCATTTCTGCAATGTAGTGACAGTTTATTTTACTGAAATACTACGTTGTGTAGGCACTGCCCCAGAGCACCAGGACATGATGTACACCAGGTCAGCAGCCCCACTACTGCAGCTGCTGCAAGGAAATGAGCATTCAGTCAAACACCCTACGTTTAGAGCTTGGTTTTCTCCTCAGTAACCTAGCTAATGTTATTTACATTGGCTTTCTCTATTTCTCTGCAACCAAAGAGCAGACTTCTAAACCTGCAAAGACTGCTGCTAGAGGATGGTTTCTGTGGGAGTTTGGGTTTCCTCTCATACACTTAGCACTTCTGTCACTGCCTGCTGTAGCAACACATGGCCCATTACACAGGAGACACTACATTGGACATCACGTGATCAACATGGACTACGTGCGGGTGACAAGAGGCCACTGCTTATTCTCAGAACAGATGTGGCTGACACTCTAAACATTCAAAGATGACATCATATGCCAACGGAAGATACTGAAGGCTAATGCCTAGCTGGAAGGTGCTGCAGGTGCACAGAAGACCACGCGCTCCCTCCCAGTCGACCCTGAACAGCCAGGAGCACAGCATATGGGAGATTTAGGCTTATAATCCTGACTTGCCTTTTGAAGTTCCTATTTCAGGAATTCAGGCAGATCACTAAAACTCACTGGCAAAGAGGTCATTGCCTTTTATTTTGCATCTTCAGAGAACTTGAAAGAGATTTCCCTCCTCTTATAGCAAAAGGAACTATTTTGAAAATCTCCACAGCTTGAAGGTGGAAGCTCTGGGTGGAATAAAGTGCTGCACTACTCCCACCTATAAATATTGACTAGGGCTAGTTCTTAAAAATAAATATTTCTATGGCTCTTGTTCCTAACAGCTATATTACTTTTGAGAGATATGCTGCAATCTTTTCATGATAGAAAACCTCACAGCCCATGGACTCTGGCTTCTGTTTTACCTTTGTGGTAATGCGCTATTTTGCATACTGTATCTAAGCAGCAAATGGGATAAGCATGCTAAACACTTGCAGAAGAGGAGGAAAGTTTCAGTCACAATTGCATGAGAAAAATGTCTCAAAATGCTGTCGATCTAACAAAAAGGAGTATTTTTTTTTTCCAGTAAAACTGAATTTGAACGGTGTATGCTATTTTTTTTTTAAATAGTTATTCTGGAACATGCTGGGCACTCCCTTCAGCCAGTGTGCTATGTAGATTGAATAGGACATTAAAAACAAAACAAGACTGTGGGCATTCCCTGCTTTTTCAAGTGGTTGTAAACAGAGCTTCAAGATGAAAGCTTGAAGCTGTACAAGCTGACAAGAATCCTGTGTACTAGGTTTCTTACTGTCAGGTAGTTAAAATGGTCCAGCATGGAAGCTCAAAGGGGAAACAATCTGCAAGATTTAACAGCAAACACATCCTAATTTTGAGGATACAGAGTAGCATTCAGCAAAAGTTTGGTTAAAGCAGAGCATTGTGTTCAGCTTAGGTAGCAGCTAAACTACTCTCACTATGTAGATTGGGGGGAATAAAAATTCATTTTAACTTGCTAGCAGAAAAATGAAGTTTCCTTTCAGAAACCCACCTTTTCTTTAAGAGCAGTTGGTTACAAAACATCCTGCTTTTAACTGTGGGTTGTTTTTTTCCCCCTCCACGAGAACTAAACACATTGGATTCAACTATTCCAAACAGTCAGCTACTAGATCTTGCTCTAAACAATTAAAGATTAATTTGGATTGCAAGGAAAAAGACAAACCCTAAGCCAACACTTACCTAATGAAAGCAAGCAACTGAAACTCAGTAGGACTGAAAAGAATGCCCAACAGAGACCAAATATAGCTCCAACATATATTCATGGTCTGTCTAGAAATGTCTTTGATGTTAAACCTCACACGGCTCACTTAGCATTTTTTATAATTCATTTCCTATGGAAACTAATGAGCTTAAGGGTGAAATTACCTCATTGAAAGTCAAAATGGTGAAAGTGTGAAGAAAAGAAGAATGACCTGAAAAGCAGATTTAGAAGCAATCTTTGCATATTAAGCATTGCTATGGGAAATAGTATAATTAGTTTTCTTCAGAAGTTATTCCCTGGAATTGTGTAAGTGGTATTTGAGTTCCCAAACATCATGCAGAAATCAGAATCCTGACACATTCTTTTTTAAAATCAAGACACCCTTCTCCTAACTTCCAGTAACACAGTGTCTGATGGCTTATTTTTAGAGCAGACGGTAGAAGATGAAGCACCCTTCCAACAGAATTTTGTAAGAGGCCATAAAAAACACAACCATTTTCAGAGCACGATTTAGAATGGAGTAGTCTCTTCTCAAACTCCTAACTCTTTTAACTCAAATCACTTATTTCTCTAAGCTCTTGCTGTAGGCTAAGCCATCTGCACTACACAGTTCTACCAAAGATTAGAAATTGATAGAAAATGGATGCATTTTGTTTGCAAGACAAATGAGCTAATGACTGATCTCTGATACCAAGATTTTCTATGAAATTCACGGAAAATAGGTCAGAGCTTAAATACAAATTATCCTACAAAGTTGCTGATTTAAATACTTGAGACACTGAGGGCTCCCTGACTGTTGAGACCGGAATTTTGTCCGCTAATTCAGTTGCAAAAAGCATTGTTCCGCCCCCCCACACCCACCCATAACCTTGCTACTCTCTTTATTTTTTTATGAAGGAAGAGCTCTGATGTGCTTATGTAGTGACAGAACTGATCACCTGATATGGCACTAAGCCCAAAAATTGACAGCTTCCTCAAACTACATTAGTTAAAGTCACCTGGTGACGTAATGGAGCACAAAACACTTAAACCCACCAATACAGGTGGAGGACAAGCCCAAACTGTCACAAATTCTAAGGTCTATCAGTTTGCCTTTATGGCATACAGAACAACTTAGCATCTTCACTTCTGTATTACTTAACCATGAGATTGACGCTCTTAAATTTAGCCTGAAGAATAAGTGACAGCTGGCTTAAGAACAGCAGTACAGGCAGACTACAAAATTGAAGGATATCCAGCATCAAGTGTGAGAATGGAAACAGTGCAACAAATCCTAGAATGCTAAAGGTGCTGTTTGAAGTTTAACTGCTTCAGCCTCACTTT
>VXAV01009090.1:446914-465972 GCA_013399715.1 Alectura lathami | reverse complement strand
ATAGTTTTGGGATTTCTTTTTTTTTTTTTTAAACGATGCATGGGACATTTCCTGAATGAGCTGTACAAAAGGCATGAAAGTCAGGTCTATGCTGCTTATGTCAGCGATACCAGTGTTCCCCTTCATCACCCCTATCCCAAGCTAGAAATGCCTCCATATTGCTACAGTTTGTCCAGGCAATTATTTTCTCTAAGACTGTTCTTTCCAGTAACGCTGCTATATTCCATTTTAAATTATAGCTTTTTCTACATTTTTACCAGTGTATGCATGCTAGAGAACAGCTGCATGGCAGAGGTACATACTTAGCATACAATATCAAACAAAAAAAAATACAAAAAATGAACCAGCGTGTCCTACTGGCTGCTGCTCCATGTCAAAAGCACTGTTTGGTCTTCTGATAAAAATTACTACAGAAGTAATATTAGCAGAAGTTTGTTCCGCTTCAAGTATTACCCCAACTTTAAATGCAATTTTCAAATTTTTGTGCAATTACAAGTTAGTTTTGTGATTTAATATGAATAAAACCCATTAGTATGACAAAACTAAGAAAAGAAGCTGTACTTCTTCCACTATAACACTGCACATATGGTACAAGCTTTAAGCTGAAACAGCTGCTTAATGGACGGAATATTTTATTTTTTAAAGTGAAAATTAATGCATTTCTAGCCCAAATGCCATGGGTAGTGACAAAATATGAGACTACCGCAAAATGCAGTTACAAATATACACTGACAATTTCCTTCTTAAATATTAATGGCTCTTGAAATAATCATCAGGTACTTATACAAAACATTTCTATTTTAAGTCTAAGGATTCTTCTTAGTTTCTTCACAAGTAGTGCAAATACACTCCTTATTCTTAGGTCTTCCCAAGATATGGCTGTTTTTTGTGTGTGTGATTTCTGCTTGTGTTCTTCACTGAAGTGGTACAGGGACATTGTAGTCATGAGGATGGAATGCAATGCTTGCTGGACTTTCTTGGAAAAAGAAATCTACCTTATTCATACACAGCTGTAAAATTCTACAAATCAAAAAGTTCACTCCAGGTTGTCTGATGCAGAAGTTATTGATTCCCTGCTGTGGGAGAACTGAGAAGATCCCCTGAAACCTTAAACTGTACAAGCAGTATAGCAAGTTTTTGTCCCTTCTCTACAGACTACACGTATTCAGTTCTTGAATCGTGTTTGTTCACAAATGTGATTGAATTTCCTGAAATAAAACAAACAACAACAAAAAAAACAGTAAGTATTAAAATGTAACAAAGTGCTCAAAAGTCAAGCAACACAAGGGTCAGCATCTTTCACAAGGCCTAGCACTTGGTCGTTTTATTATGCACACAGAAAACCTGTTATTAAAAACGTTCCTCTATACTTCTGCATATTCAAATCCAGAAGGCAATTAAAACAGGAATCAAGAGAATTCATTCTGTCCCAAGAGACAGTAGTTATTTCCAGCAAAGCAGCATTACACAACTCACTAGGAACTAGTATTATTAGACTGGTCACCACATTTCAACACAGTCTTCTGGAAATAAAAGTTTTTCTCATTCTGTATGATTTAGGTTCTATGGGAATCACAGAATCATAGAATGGCTTGGGCTGGAAGGGACCTCAAAGATCATCTAGTTCTAGGAATGGCAAGCCTGTCTGCCTGTTTTAAACAGCTAGCACAAAAATCTACTTAAGGCACTTCTTTCTAATTCTCAAAACCTCTCACTATTCGTTTTGTCTCTCTTCTTGGGTCATGTGTCCCCTGACACAAGTGAAACACGAGTTGAGGTGCTATGTATATACATGCATGTGTGGAAGAGATGATACAGCTGAGACCATGAATTTTCTCTCTCTCACTGAATTAGATGCAAGATTAGAAAGAAACCTTGCTTACACAACCAAACTACTCAGCAAAACAATTTCGCTCCATAAAGAAAAACACAACTGGATGTCTAGGAATGGTATGACAGGTTTGTTTGCTTTCATGGACTTAAAAACCTTAAAGCAGCAGCCAATGAAGATTGAGAACAGCTAATGCATGAGGGTACAGAAAGAAAAAAAGGAAAAAACCCTTAGCCATTTTCATTCTAGATGGAATTAGCCACCAAAATACGAATGCAGTCAAACAGTGAGTGCTTTGATACTGAATTAACTCTCTAACATTTCAGAATAAAATCTCCTGTGGGAACACAGACAGGCCTGTAATGCGAAATTACAGATAACAGCGGTGCTTTGAATTAAGTCTGCAACTTAAATGCCAAATTATTTTTGAAAGGTATTTGGTAAAACTATCTGAATTCATAAGTGACTGGGGATGAATATTTTTAGTCTCTCTTATGATCTGCTTGAATGAGCTGTACAAACTGGTTATTTTCAACCCACAGCACCTGAAATATTAAAGGAATTATGCTAATTGTGTATGCTCATTGCAGCATTAGAAAGATGCTGCAAGACCTACTATTCATCAAAACCAGATTCTCAGTCGGGGTCTTGAACTGCACCGAGAATTTAGAGAATAACTCACAGAGCAGGATGGATTTCTTCGCCCTCTCTGGAACAAGATAGCTCTTAGGCAGATAACTTTTGTTTTGTTCTTAAAATTCTTTAATATTTGTCTTAATACACACCTGTTTTTGTAAGAATGACATTGCATTGATTGTCAGCAGCCTTGAATTTTTTAACCAAGGACCTTATCTGGGCAGACATTTCTTGTGAACAACCAGACCAGGAGTCCATGTGCCCTAAGTGTTATCCTCTTTCCAAGCCCAGTACTTCATTTTCACCGTGTACCAGATTGCTTGGATCAGAGGAGTAACACCTAGGGAACTCCTTCAAAAACTGGAACTGGTAAGCCACATTAGGTTTCTAACACCACGTTCCAAACCTTTCTTGCTTCTCTTGTTACAAATTACCCCCACCAATTTATCCCTTCAAGGTTTGTTGCAGTTAGCTAAAAAAAGTGTCTCTCGTAGTTTCAAAGGGAATAGCACAGGGCTAATTATTCTTTATAAAGTTTTCAAGAAGCACTCAGACAAGAGCAAATGAGAAGCTGCTTGAGGGAGAAAAATACAGATGAAGGGGGACTTGGGGGTGGAAAACAGACTCAAAAATTGTCAGTGTCAGGTTACAGCAATTTAAAGTGCTCATGGTGCCCTGCGGACATGCATGAAGGCCCAGTTTCCAAGCTGTGTTTACAAACAAAAACCCACAACCCAAAGCTCACTTTTGTTTATATGGCAGCAACTTCAGGCACTTCAAAGGTTGCGTTTTGCAAAACAACAAAAACAAAAGCATTTTCTAAGCTGTATAACTTACATGGCATGATGTGCTTTGACCTGAGTTCGACAGTTGCGTCCCCAGTAGCAATCAGGACGTGATGTGACAGTCACTACAAAAACAGCAAATGAAATGCTACATTTATTACAGAAACCATTAAATAAGGTGATACAGAAGATTATGCCATTGCTACTGCTGGTTACTGACCAGTGTAGGCTTTGTAAAGAAACAAGAAATTATTGGCAAGACACTGCAGTAACATATATTGGTTCACCTTTCTAGAAACAAAGGAAACACTCAGTGAAGGACTGAAAACACAGTTCTGAATTTTAGGCTCATACAGACTTAAGATGAAAGGATTTGTCTCCATGCTCTCAACTGCAATTATGCTATTTAGTTTAACAGACACAGACTATAGAGTTTAGGACGCTGTATCTAGATACATGGCCATATGAAAGAAAAATTAATTAATTTGGGTAGAGCTTGCTATTCTCTCCCAGTTTTACATACATTGCAACTCCGTGGTCAGGAAATGCATCATCTTACGTATTGAAGTGTGAAAAATACATCACATCCACTAGCTCCTGTTGAACTCTGGATTTTACTCAATTCCTCCTTTCACTGTGCAGATATATTCATTATACAGATAAGAACTCACACTGAAAGAAAACATCCCATCAGGGAGTTTCACAATAACTATATGCAAACCTAGCAGCTGACAAATAATGAAATAAGCAATCAGCATATTTGCCCTGCAAAGAGACTTCCACCAGACTACACAAAGGTGTTAAAAATATTCCCTTAAAAAGCGATTTGTGTATCTGGAGAATTTTAAATAAAACTGACAAACTTCAGCTGACTTCCTCTGTACGGTGCAAAGCTATCCCCACCTGGCAATTCAGCAACAGGAATATTTTGCCTGTACTGGTAGGCAAGTTCTCGAAAGCTGCGAAGGCCACAACAGTAGCAAAGCACTGTATTCCCAGTAATCCTGTAATCTGGAGAAAATATAGTTTGTACATAACTGTCAGTGTAAGGAATGGGAAATCAGATGTAACATAAATGTCATGACATCACAGGTTACGTATACAGAACTTCAAACCTCTTGATAATATTATTCAGTTATACATATCCACACAAAGAGTTATACGTAGACAAAAATGAACAAAACATACCTGACAACATGAAAACTCCTCTTTGAAGGGCTAACAGACTTTCATTTAACATATTTTTCCATGTCAAACCCCTGGATGCCAGGTAATCCTGGAAAAAAGCAATTTAAGTGCTTAATTTAAAAAATCTCCAACACTGAAGAGAGACCAAGCCATTAACCCTCAAATATTTCCAAGTCTAGATCTAATCATACTTTCAAAATGAGATGATGCTGATTACAAATAAAAATAAAATGCCATTTCTTTAGCTTAATGAGCAAGATACTTTGAGCAATTAAACATCAGTATTACCTGAAGACAATTATTTCATGTTAACCTGAGTGGTAAGAGAAGAGTTGCTAAACAGAATGCATCTATAGAATAACATGCCCTCTTACACAAGGATGGAAAGAGCCAAGTTATCACCCCAAATATTTCAAGTCTAGATACAGTAACTACTCATGTCATGAGTAAATCTTAAACAACATATCTATTCTTATGCATCATACATAAAGATTTTTGAACATACCTTTAGGATATCTGACTCATAGTGGTTGTTATTTAGGACTCCATCCAAACACTTGTCGCCAAGATTTATTTCTAATCAGAAGAAGAAAAAGAATTACTATCCCTTCCCAAACCCTTTGGCCCTCACAGCTTTTCTGAAGGTTGTTTCCTGAAATAACATGCACAGGCTCACAAAGCACCAAGTACATGGCTGTGCTCAACATGTGCTAAAGCATGCAACACAATTTCTAGTTGCCATCAAAGATGAGACATCAGGATTTTACAATTTCACCCTTAGTCCACAAACTACTACTGATCTGCACAAATTAACAGCGTTATTAAAGCATATTCTGCAGCCAAGTCCTTTCAACTGTTCTAATTCATTTTTCAAAACTTCTAAAACCTTGAGCCTACAAAATCTTGAGTCTACAAATTTAAGAGAGAAAAGTTCTTCTCTTGTCAGTTAACAACAGATGTTCAATGCTCTTGCATTGACCTGCACTATTCTCTTACTAGGCTGAAACACACCACAATTCTTTTATACTGGAAAGCATTATGCCCAACAAGTGCTGTTTTCCTCTCAAAGCTAAGACACACATCACTCAAGAATCACTTATGTTTGTAAAGGGAGGACACAGCCTGTGTTTCCTTTTGCATGACTGTGCTAATCTATTGTGTTTCTTAAATTACCCAAAGTTCAAGACAGACAAATTATTGCAAACAGAGCAGGCTCAAAAGCAACACATTATTCCAGCATACCACAGAATGGTGCCAAACAGCCAAAGCATGCCATTCGAGTGCAGCCCCAGTATAAATGGCAGAAGGGTTGCAGACAAACTGTACCTGTAAAATAACAAAGAAAACGCCTGTAAGGACTGCACACAACAAAACTCAACAGTCACTGTCATTTATAAAGCAGTAATAGAGTCCTGATAAGCTTGGTTAAAAATATACATATATAGTGTCCTAATTTTAAATAAATTCTATAGAGGAATAATACATTTTATAAAGGAAGACTCTTTCATGCTGTGACTACAAGATTCCAAATAAAGAATATTAAATAAGTTCAATTAAAATAAGGAGGGACTTAGTTTGGTAGCCAAACTTGAGAAACATAAAAAAAAAAAAAAAAAAGTATGTACACACATTGCTGAGGAGCAATATGAGGATTCTGTTCACGCTCTGCTCTTCGGTCAGGCATTGGCTGAAAGCAGCAGGTGCATATTACATGACTTCCTTGAGCAGGACACACATATTCCTGGACAGCTAGATGAACAGAAAAAAAAAATAGAGAGTTTAGGATTGCACAGGATTGCAACATGGACTAGGAATCTCTGCAAACGTTTGATAAAAACCCAAAAGTAACAAGCAAGTAATATCATTTTTTACGAAGATTCTTTAAAGGAGCTGAAAAATGACATTACGACTCCTAAAATATGTAGGTGTGTAAAAATGTTTGAATATGTAACAACAATTTATGAATTATCAACCATCAGAAGTCTATTTTGGATGACCACACTTGAACCATGGCCAAATCTCATGCTATTTGCAAAGATACCTATATGAAGTGGTGACACAGTACGACAAGAATGAGCTTGCTTAGTTCATAATAGCTGTACGAGTCACAGCACCTTATCTGCACGCTGCTGATAAGACTTCATGACACTGACCTGCAGGGAAGTTGGCAGATGTAGAGGGTGCATCCCCCAGAGCTTGCATTCCTCCTGCTTCTGTCTCTTGGCCTGTGCCGGGCAGAGTTGGAACAGAATGTCTTCGATACCCTGGGCACTGTCTGCATACTATGTACGGCTGACTGAAAAAATAAATTAAGGTCATAGCAAATCACAACCAGCAATCGCAAGTGTAAGTCTTCACTATGCTAGACAGAGTTAATCACCCTCTCAAAGTCTCAGTTTGGAATTTCTTCAGCCAGTAACATATAGAAGTCTACATTCAAGCACAAACAAATCTAATTCAGTGCACAACTCAAACAGACATGCCTGATATCTGAAGATTCACTATCTACATCTGACAATTCCAGTAAATCTTCTGAACTTCCTTCCTCGTCTGAAAAAGATCTCCGCACCTTGGGTTGCAACATGTCTTGAGTAATTTTGTTCCTAGCATCCATGCTACGTACATCATCTTCATTACGACATTTATCTGCATGAAAAGCAAATCCAAATTTCAAGAAAAGAGAACAGGATTCATCACATTTGTTATTCCCACCCTACTTCATTTACACAGTTATTGTGTTGTCTTTTCAAGGGTAATATCAGGCAAGTGAAGTTTTGTTTTCAGGAAGCTACTATCAATTAAATCCTTGTTCAAATACATTTTTCAGAAGTATCTGAGTTTAGGTGGCCTAATCAGCCAGTGTCTCCTATTTGATAGGACTGACATTCTTCTCATGATTTAGCAGTAAAAGAAAACTAACAATTCCTAGCACACACAGTTGCAGTATTAAATCACCTTAAATTCTCATCCTGTTATTGAAATTTTACAAGTGATTATGTCAGATTAAATGTAACCACTTGTTTTCTTACAGTCATGTCAGAGAAAACAGCAGACAAAAAAGACTACGGACAGTAGTCTTTGTGCATACATCAGTTACACAGTTAACGTCTGAAATGCATCGGATTCTGTTGCACACTCTTCAACTTGCCTGGATGCTGGATCAGATAAGCTTCGACCAAGTTGTTCAATATGTGATTTTTACAAATACGTTCTACTGGACAACGACAAGTTGGACATAGAGATGACCTTTCCATCCATCCTGAGTAGCAGGCAGCACAGAAAGTATGCATACAAGGCTGCAAGCTGGAAAACACAAACATGGCAAGTAAAACCCCAGATCTTTCACTTTTTTTAAAGTTACATTCAAAAAAGGTNCAAACAGTGGCCACTGAACCTCTTGTATTATCATCACATAATGACAGTTTTTGTCAATCATACCTACCTTACACAGTCATGCAGCAGTTCTTGGCAGATAATGCAAGTTAATGTTTCTTCCATCTTATCCGGTTTCACATTTGATGTTTTTGCATCTTCAGAGCCAATTTTAATTATACATTCACTTGGAGTTGCTACTGGGAGATTTGGACAAGCATCTTCATCTACAAAGAAGACCCCACAGTATGTAGTTTTTGAAACATTTTTAAAAACTGTTAAAAAGTACTTGAAAGGCGCACACTAATTTACTGTTCACTGACAGCGGTCCCACGAAAGGTTCTTATTTTACATGTAACAGTTCCTGCTAATCAAATCATTGTTTTCACTGGATCAGAAATCAAGTAAATGAGAAGAAATGAATCGAAAAAGGACTGATGACACTGACCTGACTGAATCTGGGGATGGGAGGGGAGGGAGGGCAGCGTTACCTTCCTTATTTAACAAATGATACAACACAGAATTACATCATGAGGGGGGGAAAAGTTACCCATCCCACACTAACCTAACTGTTCAATCCCTTCCAAGTTTGATGTCTGCAGACATCAAAAGTGCAGATTCTTACGTTTCTGTTCATCTCACCGAGTTTCTATGAAAAATAAACTAGTTTTTAAGCTTCTAATTCAAGTTCTTAAAACTAACTTTCAACAGTAGTATTAAAGAGTAAAGAGCAGGTTGCAGAATAGTGCAGTATACTAGCCTCCTTTCACTTTCTTCTTAGGAGGTTCCAAAGATTCTTCCTCCTCTGTCCTTTGAGAACCTGATTCTGCATTTTCTTTGTCATCGATTTCTGAAGTGACTGCAGAAGTTTCAGCATTTCCATCCTGCTTTTCACGTTCACCATGCAGTGCTCTTAGACACATGGATTCTAAGATGGGGAAAGCAGGCACAGGAGTGGAAACGGAGGATTGCGATCCTGCAAAATAAACAGAGAAGTGAACATAGCTGCATACAGATATGGGAGATGCGAAAACAGAAGTCATTTGAGCATTGATGATGCACATCCATCCATCCAAACATCTGGATAGGAAAAAGGGATGCAAAAGTACAGAAATACTATATGCAGAGCCAAACCTGGAAAACAGGCTGATAGCTGTGTAACCCTACTTAAAATCCCCATCCCTCTTTGAAGCACAGAGTATTTATTCATAAGATTTTTCCATATCAGTTCTGACAAGGATGCCAGACAGAGGATTTACACAATATTGATCATATGTAAGGTCAGAAGCACAGCAAAGGACAAAGCTTCATTCTCATAGGAGCCAGCAGAAAAAGGCCCAGCGAACTGTTGACAAACGCTATTTTTCATATAGCTGTTCTTGCTCCAGTTCTGCTGTAGTAGTTCAGCAGCGCTGGGGTATTGTACTTGCCAGTACAATGCAAGACACCAGGCCAGGAACCTACATGGTATATTTTGGCCTTGGAGCTCTAAGCAAGAAAAAGAGGAGCGGTGACTGGCAGAAGTAACGGTGGTAATTGTTTTCTCAGAGTGACTGCAGGAGTGCAAGCACTTGGATTTACCTGTTAGGTACACGAGCCATACACATTTGTTAGGTTTTCACCAGATTACCAACACAAATCTCTAGCATAACAGCAGAACAGTTTGAAATTTGTGTGGATTTTGTGCTCTCTGAGCATAAGAAATTCTCACAATTTTACCGGTTCACCAGGATTTACCCTGCCTGCTCAGAGAGGAAGTACACATGTCCACCTGGTATTGTAACTAGAACTTAACAAAGCAAATGTTAAGGATCCAGAGAGGGGTATGGTTAAAACTCAAATCTGAAGTAACAACCAATGAGATAGCAAACTAAATACTTGACATAATTCTTACCAGATGTAGAAGGATTATCCTGTGGAACAGATGCAGACTCAATAAGAGAGGTAGAAGAAGCATTAAAGAGGTTAGATGTAGAAGTAGATGGCTGTGGTTCCTCATAGCAAGACTGAGTAGCTGATGGTGATGAGGTAATTTGGTTCTCATCATTACTTCTTCCTGTACTTGAGGTATCTTTGGTCACACGGCATTGGTTTTCTACATTAGCTTCTACAATTAGAGGAGAAAAAAAAAGAGGAAAGAAAAAGATTTGTGTGACAGTAATCACATCATGGCTTCAAAAATCCAAGGAATCAAACTCTGTCAAAGGGCTGCATGAGTCACTGGAGCTCAGCTCCTCTTCTTGGATCCTGGATTACTTCCTTACCTACTGGTTCTTGAGTTGCATCATGTTTTGTGTTTAAGGATTCATAAAGATAAGCAACGTCTGAAAAAGAAAAAAATAGTAAAAAACTTGAAAAATCAGCTGAACTTAATCTCACACAAACAAGTTCTATTTCCAAGTGGCTGCTTCCCCAAAGTGTCTGACAGCAGCACAGGAAAATGAAGGATCACCTCTACAGTACAATGTTAATACTCCAGCTTAGGAGGCAATTAGGAACAGCACAGCAAGATTTTTCTTCTCAGGAAACCAGGCAGAGAGACTTTTGTGTGAAGTTTAACTTGTGCCAGTCATGGAGTGAGAGGCTTAATCATTTCTTAAACCTAAAATCTGAACTGTGTCATAGCAAGCAGTATTTTTTACTGATTCTTCAATGAAAGTTCTCTGATGAAGCTTATTATTTCTGAGCTCACGTCTCAAATTCTTCAATCAGTTTTAGATTTCTCTGTGAGATGCCTAAACTGCAAACCATACAGATTTATAGCACTCTCCAGGTTTCATCCAGAAACTGAGTATCTATTAATAAAAACCAACTAGATAATGTCCCTTTTTTCACTAGCCACTTCAACCTAATACCTTTGAAAGATTCCCTAGCTTTCTACCTTGTTCTCCGTTTCCAGCCACCTAGAATCAAATGAAATTCTGTTTGCAGGAGCTCTTTTTCCAATCAAGCTATTCTAATCTCCTTCAGAACTACTCAGACCAGCCAGGATGCCAAATCTAAATTCCCTCTCTGTCCTTGAAGACAGAGAAGCTGAAAAAAGTAAAACTGGACTCTTGGTAACTCAGATACTTGTTAACAAGAAAAGAAATCTGTACTTCATTTCATTATAAAGTACCTGGGAAATACACATAAATTAGCTCTTCCAAGCAGCAACAACTACAACTAGTGCCATCTTATAAAGGATTTACGAGACAAACAAGCCAAACAGACAGATACAGTGTATTGCTGCTTCTTGCAACACTCACAGACAGCATAAATCTGTCAGATCTGTCTGCACATAAATTAACAGCAACTTCATAAAAAGATATATGTATGTACCCTCAACTAAAATACCTAGATTTTTTTTTTAGACTAACAGTTCATATGACTACTAATGTATGAAAATTGTAAATATTCTGTTTTTACATTAAATACAATGCTGTAAATGTATATGGGGAGGTTATAACTATTCAAAGTCTGTCGACCTTAATTGTGTTGACATTTATTTTCTCTTGTGACTCAGAAATGACTAAGTACACCATTTTAAAAATATCCTTTACTTACTGTTCTCTGGCTCATTTTTTCTGTAAACAACATAGATCACATCTCCAGTCTGTAAAGGGTATGTCTGCTTCTTAACCACTTTCAGTTTATTAATTACTGTTCCATTAGTACTGTAAAGAGAAATAAAACACAATTTAATGTAAGTGTTCCCGTAATTACCTAGGAGAAAGAAAGGAAAACACAAGATACTTTTAATGAAGAAAACTGTTGGCTCTCAAAAATGTTTGAAGTAAAGATACACATTCAAAAAACAAACAAAACAAATCCCAAACTTTCACAATGACAGTAGTGCAAGGCTATTTGGACTTCAAAGCTCATTTGCAGCTCCTAGTAAAGACATGGTCTTCGTAAGGACGTGACATTTGGCCACTGTCTCAAAATAATTGGATGGCTGTTTCTGTAGAAAAATCTCCACTTTTAAGTATAGAATAGGAAGGGACAATAAGACTGCTATTCAAGCAGTTCTAGGTTATGTTTTCTAATCAACACTGACAGCCTTCTAAGACATTCTGGAACAAAGGAACTTCTCCTGTAGTAAGGAAGGCATTCCTTGCATGCATTTTGTTCTCTTCTTGTTTCACATAGTGAAAAATAAAAATTCTGAGGTTATTGAGATTATCTGCGACTAAAACGCAGGAAGTTATGTGAGAAAAACATTAATGCACAACTAGAAGATGAGTTGGAAATAATTATTTTGGTATTTATAAAAGCTCTAAGACTCGTGGAAGAAATTAAATTGGGGAAGAGGCAACTAGAGAGCACTGCTGATTAAAGGAGATACGTTTGCTCCTTCACCGTGGATGATGTTTTATAAGCAAGCTATTAATATTCTAATCATTTATTCAAATACTGAAAAATTTCAGCTCCATTGCAGTAAGCCTTTTTCAGAGCTGCAGCACTCTAGAACTCCAGATTTCTGCCGTTCGAAGTCTCTAATTAGTACTAAATACAAAAGAAGCAAGATCCGCTTTTTCCCTCAGCAGAGCGAGCTCCTCCGTGACATGACAGCAACCCTCTGCTGCCCCCTGCTGGAAGGCACTACTTGTGCGCAGGGCACAGGCCAGTCTTCTCCCCAGAGGAGAGCAGTGGTTATTGAGATACAGGCACCTTCCCTTCTTCTCATTATTTTTCCTTTAAAAAGCAATCTGAGCTTGGAGGAACCTCTTGTCATTTAGTAAGATGAACAGAGAAAGAAAACTTTGTACTGCTGACATTTTCAGACACAAAGTCAAAAGCATTGCACTAACAAGGGAAAGCAAGCCCTTTTTGAATAACCACAGCATGTTTTGTTCAAGGTATTAGTTCCTCCTTTTTCCTCTGTAACTGATTTCACCATCGACATGGATGAATCAACTAATCCAACACAAATAAAACAAAAAGGGAACTTTAAATGTCAACAACAAACAAAAAACTTGTGTCACATCAATCTTTGCTCCATTAAAGAATCTTCAAGCTTCTCTTATAAGCAAAGAAACTATTTGGAGCTTTCCTTTTTAGCTTAGGTATATAGATGCTGACTAGCCTGAAAGACATGAGAACCAAAAATGCACCCAAACGGGCACGTCACTGGAAGTTACAAGCTGCAGAAGTTCAACAATTAAGAGGAAAAACAAATTCCGGTCGGTCTGTTGGAAACTATACTCCTTTTAGTAACTTAACATTGATGCTAGTGATATTAAAAGATGGTTATGAGGGGTAACAAGCGTGGCATTCTTGGGAAAAGAATCATCACCACCATGCATCAATAACCACTCGTTCCTGGTCTGACAACACAGACTGCCAAACCAGATCGCCCATCCACAAAGTGACTACAAGCATCTGGATCTTTTCAGTCCTGCACAGTTATACCAACTCCAATGAGAGCTGAGTAAAGAATTACATGGCATCTACGGACCCAAATGAAGTAGGAGTAAATTGATACCACTTATAAAAAGTGTAAGCTTTGCTTAAATACATCAGCAAACTGAAGCAGTTGTCTTTATGTGTCTATCAAAGATCAATGGGAAAAGGCAAATAACTACCCCAGATAATTCTTTCTTCACTTCGCATTCTGGTGTTTCAGGGTATAGTAAGGTCCTTAATACGATAAGTAGAAAGTAAAATGAGAATCCCAAACATGAAGGTCATTCACTGGGACTTCACACTGAATTAACGGACGGCATTATTTTTGACATGGAGAAAAAAACTGTACCATCAAATATAAATGGTCTGAGTTGCGAAACAATGTCACAAAAGGTCCCAATATCGCTTTTCTAAAGAGAAGAAGGGAAAAAAAAGTCAGGCCTTGGCTCAGTTCCAACATGGCTGGTGACTTTACAGTCTGATTAATGAACCATACGTTACTTCTACCTCTCAAACCCAGCTGTTGTACAGAACTGATATGAACAACCATATTTCACTCAGAGCTGCTTACTTCTGAAGTAGATAAACGATCTGTGTACCGTAAGATACTTGGTTACCCTTCCCAGAAAGATGCCAGTCTATTACTTTCTAGTAATTACCAGCGTCCATCCAGGAATAGAACATAATTTATGTTAAACTTACAGGTTAACAGTTTTAGAAGTCATTTAAGTACATATTATCCTATATACATATAGGATATTATAACACAGCGTGAACTGAAATGAGTTTTCACAAGTTACTGAAGCCCTTCTGTACTGTAACATCCACGGAAAGAGTCTGACTGCAGGGTAAGCAGAAATCAGTTGCAGAAAGGACACCTTTGTCCACTGAAGATCAATCTCCTATTCACCCTCAGACAGGGAATACCTGGTAGTATGTCACATGAGTATGAGAAAAATAGATTAGTTGGAAGACAGCAAGAAGAGGTTGTTAAAAGTTACCTTAGTTGCTTTTTAAATTTTTATTTCAATATTTAAATTTTTACTTCAAAATGAAGCTTACAATTGCTTTTACTTACACCAAACCAATAAACTATGCTAGGTCACTTTGCCTTTCTTCCAAGTAGCATCAAGCAAGTAGGGAATGTTTTGGAAAACAAAGTAGAAACACAGACCAAAAAAAGGGCGAGTCTGTGGATATTTTATTGTACTATTTGTTAGTTCTTGCATTTTGTTACTTCCAAACTTCTGTTCACTCAATTTAAATTCTCTACATATTTCCTGCAAATTTATGATAATCCTTTCAAAAACAGATCCAAAAACTCATTATGCTACCATGGAGTTGACTGTCTACATGCATTTGATGATATTCTTTGATTTAACTACAATACAAAAGCAAAGGACCCCACTCAGCCCAACTGTCCCACACTAGCTGCCTCCTTCAATGCATTCCTTTCCACCAAAAAAAAAAAATCTGAGCTTGACCACAGCAATGTTTCCAAGCTATTTTCCACTTAACAGCAGAAAAAAGCTGATGTTGCAGTATTTGTCTGGGACTCTGGGCATCACTATTGCCAACTCAAACACTCAAAATTCTTCTTTTTTCAGTTGGCTTGACACTTTGGAGCTCAGCTGATACTCAGAGCAAATACTGCAAGACTCGGAATGGAGTGTTCTGCAAGTAGTCTTATTAACTCCTTTAGTCTTTTGATTCAGCAAAAGGTAACTACGCTCCATTCCAGCTCACAGGCAAGCAGAACACATGAATGACCTTATTCTTTTTTGTCAGCTACACAGAAATCTAACATGCATAAGCAGCTAATGGTACTGTGTGCAAGCACACAGCCCCTCTATGACATTAGGAGTGTAAGAAGCCCCACTCTTCCGTGAATGTACCATGTAAAAAATTAATTTGGCTTTGCTAGTGCTTTTTTCCTGCTGGCTGCATCTTTTGCTTTGAGGGCAGAGGAAAAAAAGAAAAGGTTGGAAAGTTTCTGCACCGTTCACAATTTCTTTAGCTGATTATCACCACGTTGGTGTAAACTAGTTCTACCACCTACACACACCTGAAACAAAGGATGTTTTTTCAAACTCAGACTTACAGCTGCCCTCTGAAACCACTACAAACATGGCCTGATCTGTTGTTGGAAATGTCTTGAAGTGTTGAGTAATAACATAGGATGACATTTATAAGCCATTTCCTAGATATCCTAGCTAGGATACCCTGGGCCTGATATGTTTTCCCTACAGCTTCGTATTTCATACCACAGCTTCTTGGAGTACAAGCTTTCCCAGCAGTCACAAACCATAAGGGATTTATCCAGACACCTATCCCGTTCACTGTCTCTAGTTCTAGCCTAGACAGGGAGAGGAACTACACTCTTACCAAGCCTGTGGATGACACCAAGGTAGGGGCTATATTCAGTAGATACGAGAGGTGGGCTCTTGGGAGGGACCCATGCAGGCTGACGGGAACACCATGAACATTCCGCAGCTGGGATGGAACAAGCACTTGCATCAGTCAAGGCTGAGGACAGATCAGCAAGGGATCTTGGTGGATCTTACGCCTAAACATCAGATCATACACCTTGGACTTACGCCTAGGCTTAAGTCAGCAGCGTGCCCTAGCAGTGATGGAGGCCTACGACATGCTTGGCTATGTTCAGAGGGGCGTAGTCAGAAGAGGAAGCGAGGTGATTAATCTTCCCCTTTGCTTGGTACTCATTAGTCCACAGCTACAGTGTTACATTTAGTTTTGGGTCACCTAGGACAAGAAAGGTCATGACAAACTTATGAAAGTCCAGCAGAGAGCCGCTGAAATGGCCGCAGGGCTGGAGCACAAGACCTGTGAGCGAAGGGAATTGGACTTGTTTTGCCTGGGAGGAGGTGGCTTGGGCAGAGCAGGACCTAACAGCAACCATCCACAAGGAAATATCCAAGACAAAGGAGCCAGGCTCTTCACTGAGGTGACACAGATCATAACTTTAAACAAGAGGTGAGCAAAAATACAAAATCACTACAAGGATAATAAAGGTTCAGAATAAGGGCCAGGAGATGCTACAGGATCTCTGTGCTTTGACTAGAGAGAGCCTAAACAACCTAGTCCAAACCCAGTGGTGACACCTCTTTGAGTTTGAAACAGGTGACATCCTGAGGTACCTTCCAATTTCAATAATTCCACAATGTTCTGTTTTACTGGAGGAAACAAAAAGAAACGTAAATATCTAGAAGTGAGTTCCTCATTGACCAAGAGACAAAAATTTTGCTGAAAGAAAGTTGTCATACATCCTGCCAAGAGTCCCCCAGAAGATGTGCACACACCATTCCATTAGTTTAACGGTTTTTTCAGAGTATTCACGGAGAGATTCTTTGCGAGAGCTTGGCAGGTATATGATACCGACCCCAAACAATACCAGAACAATATATTTGATTGCATTCTAGTATGTTTGAAGAAGAAACAACACATTCAGCATGATACTCCGTAAAACCTCCCACAAGAAATTCCATCTTTATGTATATACATCGATAACATGTTGAACTGCCATCTTCACCTTTGGGTGAAATGCTTTCTAGACACGAAGAATGGGGGAGCTGGCAGAAAAGTATTATTTCTTTATTGACTGCACCAGCATGGCACAAAAAGAATGTGGTTTACAGAAACATTTCAAAATGTCACAGATTTCTTGAAGTGTAATAAGCCAGAAGCTTTCTGAAACCTTAGACAAAAAAAAAATCCTGTGAAAAATGAAACAGATGAGAATGTGAAGGGGGTTACAACCTCCTCCTAAGAAATCCCCTTCTGTTCAAATTCCTAACTCAGATTTTACAAAGAAAACAAGCTAAAACCCACTGAAACCATCCACAACCCCTGCAGTGCTATTTGTACTCCCACAGTAGCCTTGAAACTCTACAGGAAATAACCTCACCAAAACGGCAAGCACTGGCTTTGAGGTAATTTCACTAAATTAGCTTAGCTTTTTAACAGTAGCTCCAGTGAGGTATTTGCTTATATCTTCTTACACTAAGGGCTTGAGTTCTTGAACTCTTAATACAGAGACATTACGGAAATAAAATAATCATTGCAGTTAAACAAACAAAAAGTATCAACAGTAGAAATTTAGCAAGTATCTTTAACTATTAAATTAGATTGAATAGGCTCTAATCTCATCTGGCATGCCCACCACAACAGGTAGATGACCAGGGTATCTATGGTACACAGGATATCGAGATTTTGAATACCAGAAAGATGAATTACAAACACAGATTTTTACTATTTTATGCCTTGAGATCATCACTGCAGGTTTTTTCTTCCCTTTACAAGTGCCTGAAACGTGGCATGCTCACGCTTAGAGCTTTCAAGGGTGTTGGCAACACCACAAATCACCTTTCTTTCTCCCAGAAGCCCAAAGAAATACCCCACAGAACGATGACATCATTGGCATCTTTCACAAATTCCTTTAAAGAGGAAAAAAAGTACTTGGAAAGTGCAAAAAACTCCAAACAAAATAAAACAGTCCACAAGTGCAAAAAGTGAGAGATGAAGAAAGATAAAGGAAAATGAAAAGGATTTGCTTCAGCAATGTCTTGAGCAATACACAAGATTTTACTTCACAGACTAAAGAGAAGGTAACCAACCTTGTATCTTCCAATGACACATGACCAGACTCTTCGTCCACTACGATCTTACAGTGATCTCCAGACACCAGCTTGTTGCCAGGGAAAGATAAGTCACAACCTTAAACAGAAAGCAGATTTTCCAGTGTGCTTAAAAATACACATTACACAGACAGATCAGCATTCTCCATGGCTATAAATGCACAACAAATTGACTCACGTACATCTGCAAGAGTTCAAAACTTCTACTGGCATACAGGCAGAAACACTGCCTGTATGATACACAGATACAGTGAAATAGCCCCCCGTACTGATACAAGTTTATTTCAACCATTTCAAGATGTTTTAGGTCCCTTTCTTTCCTCAACCCCAGCCTTTACAGATGGAAGTCAAATCACAATTACTCTGCTCTAGAGCAGTACAAATTCATATATATCTGAAGAGTATTCAACCTAAATTCTGGGGGCGTATGTCATAGAGCATCCAGCTTATTTCACACCAGTATAACACTGATTCATTTGATTTAATTTCTGATTCATCCTGGTACATTGGGAGGAAATAGTGGGAATCAGCAGTCCATAAAGGAGAGTATTGCTGCTCTCTGCCTTAAAGCCTTATGACACCAGGAAGCCCACTGAAAGTGAGACCAGAATTCACTATGCAGCTTGTCAGTATTTCCACCTTCTATGAAAGTCTCCATGGAAACTTTCAGAAACAAAAAGGGAATATAAATAGAACTGATGCAAATGCTCAGTCAACCATTGTTTTTTCTTATCTGCACAAGCTGTCACAGACAACCTAAAAAGCACACTCACTTGTAAACAGGCACATGCCACAAGTTAGTGAAAAAAAAGAAAAGGTCAGTGTAAAACTTCGGCTTCACACAGCACCAAGGAGAACAAGGGATCGCCACGGGAAGCGCCTCCAACAGTTGAAAGCACCAAGCCCAACTACCTCCAGTCCACCTTCTAATGCTTTAAAGGCCTGGCAGGGGATCGCTGCCGTCCCCAACACGCCCTGCACAGCGCAGCCTGTCCCACCTTTCTTCCGACCAATCGTCCACTCTCTCTTCAGCAGCAGGACGTGCGGCTCAGCCTCATCAGCACCCAGCCGGATCAGCTTCCCCCAGGGCTGCTGCTGCTGCTGCTGGCTCTGCTCGCCTCCTTCCGAGCGCTCCATTTGGCTTCACATCTGACAAAAAAACAAACAAAGCCTACTCAAACCCCACATCGCACAGCACCCGGG